>PVHP010039664.1:0-16237 GCA_004024765.1 Zapus hudsonius | reverse complement strand
CTGGACTCCACAGGTAGGGTTGAGCACTCACTTGTTTAATCTGTGAGTGTGTGTGCCCTCAGATCACTGGCTGGACTTTGATGGTGATACTGGGTGTACCCTGTTAGAGGAGGGTGTGGGGCTGTGGGGACTAAGTAGGCAGCGGGTGGGGTGCCAGGTCCTATGTAGCCTGCTAGGGGGTGCGAGGCCCCTTAGGGGTGGTTCCCACGGTTTCCCCATGTGATAAACTTTGTTCTTTAAGAATCCCCTCCAAAGCATCTTCTCAGCTAGCCCTACTGGAGAACCTGCATTCTGTTGCTTTGCATTAAGTTGCTTATTTGCAATGAAGTTTTAACTCTGATTCCTAGCTTATGAAGCTCCCTTAAATGCTGGGCTCTTCGTTCTCTGTTATTTCCCATAGTCCTCAGCACTGCAGTAATCAACTGGGAAGTGAATGAGTGAATGGATGGCTGGATGATAGATGGATGATGAATGGATGGATAGATAGTAAGTAGAAAGATGATAGAAGAGGATACACATACATGCACACACATACATACATACATACTAAGTAGATGAGTGAATATGTGGATATGAGTGGATGGAAGGATGGGTGGATGACAGGTAGATGTGAGAGTAAATAAGTAAATGAATGGATGAATAGATGAATGGGTAGATGAATGAGTTGATGGTTGGATGGGTGAAGAGGTAAGTGGCTGGATGAGTGGCTGATGAAAGCATGGAAGGATGGATAGATAGACCAGTAGATGGAAGTTTACATAGCTAAGGGAGATATGAATGAGTGAATGGATATCCTTGAGAAATTAAGGAAGAGTATCAGGTTGCTCACAGAAGTGGTTGGAAGCCTGAAAAATTAAGCTAAAAAAGAGCAACAATAGGGCTGGAGAGATGGCTTAGTGCTTAAGGCACTTACCTGCAAAACCTAAGTACCTGGGTTCGATTCCCAAGCACCCGCATAAATCTGGATGTGGGGTGGCAAATGCATCTGGAGTTTGCAGTGTCTAGAAACCCTGGTGTGCCCATTCCTCCCTCCCTCTCTCTTTCTCTCTCTCTTTTTCTCTCTCTCAAATAAATAAATAAAATACTTTTTAAAAAGAGCAAGAATTGACAACCTGCAAGAGTATAAAGGGGCACTAATCACCTCCCTGTCAGGTTGGGGTCACATTCCTGAAAAGAATGAACCCCAGTAACTTCTCCTGCCCCAGCCTAACTGCCTTGAAGCTTCAAAGTTCCAGAGGAGAAATCATCTGATGTAGCTTGGCCACATGCCCATTGATCCATCTGCCCTCTGCACTGCCCAACATCACTCGGAGGACCTCGTGTAACAGACAAGGTCCTGTGGCAGCAGAAGAGAGACAAGCTATTGGGTGCTCAGTTCCCGCCCACCATTCCCCACAGAGAGAATGGATGAGTCCTCAGTTCCCAGAAGAGGTACCTATGACAGTGCCTTGGTTTGTCTCTTTTGACTTCCCTCATCCTCTGCTCATCTTTCCTCTCCCCTATCAGAGCCCTTCTTTCCTCGCCACTTCACTTCAGAGATCCTGCTCTTGCTCAAAGCAACATCACCTCCTATCTCCTTCCAGAAACTTTTCAGCTACCCAAGCCCATGTTGATGGCTCCTTTCCCCAAACTCCAGCGGCCTTCACCATCAGCACAATGTCAGATGAAGTTACCCCATATTATCCTGTGTTGTAGCCTGTAGGGCCTGGGCACTGGACAAATTTCCTGGAAGCAGAAGCCTTGTCAACCTTAGCTTCTATTCTGGACAGTGATAGCACACTGTTGAGTCAGTCAGCAAGGGATGCATATATGCCAGTGAAAGACCAAGGGCATGCCTGGCATATTGTCACCAACTGCATTATCACACCTTAGAAAGGCCTAATGTCCTTGAGCATTGACTCAACTGGGAACAAACAGCTGACTGTCCAGTATCACATGACAAATTAGAGGTGATTCTAGTCCTGGGACCCAGCTCTTACTATTTCCCACCCAAACTAATGCTCCTTAATGTCTCGGAAGATATGTGTGTGCATATGTATGTGTGTGTGTGCACATGTGAGTGCATGAAGATGTGTATGTGAATGGCGTGTGCATGCGACCCTCTCTCAGGTCATTCTAGCCAGCTGCCATGCTTGGAAAATGAAGGCTTCAGTCGGTGGTCATCTAACTGATGAAGCACAATGCTTCTAGGATGGCGCCCATAAGTTCTTTTTCTCCTCTCTGCTCTACCCTTACGTCCCACCTCTACAGCTAAAGTCCCTTTGCCAATGAGAAGCCAAGAAGTGTTGGTTGATTCCCCCAAGCCCTAGTTTCTTTTGAGAATCTACGGATTTCAAAGTGGGCAATTCTGAAGTAGGTGGAGAATCACCCAACTCCTTGTGATATCAGAATCACTCCAAGCAGCCTCTCCCACACCTTGCCATCAACCACCCCACCCAGCTCCTCTGCTCCATGCTGCCTGAAGAATTAGTTGGTTTTCAGGCAATAAAGTCACAGGGAATGAACATTTTGACAAGGTAATGGTCCCTTGCCTTTCTCGACATTTGCGAGGGAGTCAGAGTCCATTATAATGTCACAACTGTGCACGCCATTGACATCTCATTGAATAATTAAAAGGCAGTTTAATCATAGCACTCATCCACTTAGTGTCTGGTTCCAGATGCTGGGGAACATGTTTCAGGGGAAGGCCTTGGTGTGTGGATGTGAGGCTCACTCAAACCTGGGTCACCCCTGAGACCACCGGCTTTAGGTCCTTACACTTAGGCTGTGTCTCTGTTGGATGGAATGGCAATGAGTGACCCCTACCTGACCTCCCCCAGAGGAAAGATGGCTGAGATCCTCTAGTCTCTTTTGTACCTTTGAATGCAATGCAGACGTCTACTTTCTTTCTGACACAAATGAAGAACTGAGCATGGCATTTTTCATTCTTCACACAGTACATGTGCTGGGAAGGAGTTTTGTTTCATTCTTTACCAGCCAGCTGTTTATTTGGATCCTGCTGGGATTGGAGCATTGTCCAAAGGATGTTGTGGCTACTGAGAAAAGTGAACCAGGTTGCTGCTGGCAAGGGGGCTCATGTCCTAGTAGGGAGACCAGGACACACACACACACACACACACACAAGTGCTATGTATTGTCCTGAAATGGGATGGAACAGGGGTGTGACTGGCTGAGCGATATGTTTGGGACCTCTTCACTTTGGTATCAAGTTCTGACAGGCTAGGACCTAAGCCTGCAAAGTCCCCTGGGAGATCGCTGAAATAGTGAGGAGCTGGAGAAAGGCTTTGCTATGACCTTCTATATAACTCCCGGAGTAAATCGCTAACAGCAGGAATGGTGGTTACACCTGCTATGCAAATGTCACAGTAGTGAATTAACAACAATGATCCCTTTGACTCCAGTAATTGCTGGTGGATAAATGTGCAAGGCTGGTATGGAGTGTGCTGGGATGTTGGTTACTTAAAAGTGAGAAGGATATAGAATAGGTTAGGACGGGGACTAGTGTTCACTTGGAAAATGATAAAGGTGGCAAAAGGATCTAGGAGAGGGGTGTTGGTTCCACAAAATTTAGAGGTTATTGAGGCTATGGGAAATTTTACTTATGGGGAATAAAAAGGAGGGGCTATGGAGGAGAGGATTGGGAAAGAGATTGCAAAGCAAAGGCAAGTATACGTGTTCTGTGTGGGAAGAATGGTACAGAGATCACATTAGTAGACTGGATGGGAAAAATGCAGAGGAAAAAAAAACTAAAATCCAACTGAGCAATATACAAACAAAACCATCATAGAATACATATGCATGTGCAGATATTTTTCTTTAAAAGGAACTAAAATATTAAAAATACCAAAAATGACCAAAGTTAACCCTAACAAATAAATGATTTAGAAAGTCAAACACACATTGAATCTAACCAGCTGATATTTCTGCCTTGATGAGCTGTGTTTTGAATTCTTTGCTCCCTGTGATGTGACTTTAGCAACCTGCTCTGCTAGGAGAGGTGTGAGCATCACTTCTAGTTCAAACCTCTAGAAACTTATTTGGAGACCAGCACCTTTACCTTTTGAGGTGAGTTTCTATCCCACTTATGCTGAATTGTGGGATATTTTAGATATGTTCTAAGACCCTGGTGGCCACGAAGCAGGAAGTGAGAGGTGATTGGAGCTGGGCGAGGGAAAGGTACCTGGGCCAGCGCAGGGGCTTCCCAGTGACCAAGCAAAGGAATGATAATGATAAGCTTTCAATAGAGTTCTTATGTGCCAAGAGCAGTGGCACATTCCTTTAATCCCAGCACTCCAGATACAGAGGCAGGAGGATAGTGCTTTTGAGAGCAGCCTGGACTACATGGGCAGACTCTATGTCAGACAACAAAGAAACAGACAAAGAGGGGATATCATATGTAATATGACCATTCCTTTTACAAATTCCCCTCCCTTTCCATGCCTTGCTTGTACCCTGGATGGAAGTGCCTTCCTCAAGGAATGCACTGACCTGGGGAGAGGGGAAAATGTAAAAGCAGACAGTGGCCACCCAGTGAAACACATGGAGTAAAGGTAAGCTCAGGACTGTGGGGGCTGGAGTAAAGGAGCCCCCCAATCCAGGAAGACTCCTAAAAAAGGCAGCCCACAAACCAAATCTTGAGGCAGATGAAGCAATGCAGAATAGCACATGTTGGGCTGGGCACACAGCCTGAACAAAGGACACCTGAGAAGAAATGACACACCTGGGAATTATGAAAGTCTGGTGGGACCGGTCAGGAGAGATGCAGAGAGGTCAAGTACTTTATTGCAGGTCAGTCACCCAACACACAGTTCCTCACCTTTACCTCTAGCAGAGGTGACCGAGGTCTGGTGGCTTGTGCCCATGCTGAGGAGGGCTATCCAAGAGCTATTCTTAGCCAGGCCAATGCTAGGACCTGGCAGAAGTCAATGCCAACAAAGCTGGAAATGTTTTTTTTTCTGCCCAAATTGGCTCTTGCTTTTCCCAACTGTTACCCTTCCTATGAACTGTTCAAACCCTGGTAGAATCATATCTGACCTCAAGCTGGCCCAGGTTGCCTGCTGGTGACTTCTTTTAAAAAAGCCATTTCATTATTGATAATGCTTATACATGTATATAAATATATCTTGATTATTCACAATCCCCTCCCACTACCTTCTCTCCCCAACCTCCTTCCACTGAACCCCTTCTTCATGACAACTAGTTCTTCTATTTTGATTGTTTTTGTTTGCTTGCTTGCTTGTTCTCCCTCCTCCATCATCCATTATGGGAGGTTGATGGGCCTCATATGTGGGAGTCAAGTACAGGGGCTGTCATGTCATGAGTGCAAGGGCCACTCCATGTCCAGAAACAGTGTTCCACAGCACTACTTGTATTATATATTAGTATAGTATAGTATAGTACTATATACTATATAGTACATAATTGTATTATATAGTATTATTATATTGTATTATATGTAGTATATATATGTATATAGTATATGTAGTATTATAGTATTTATAGTATTATAGTATATTATATTATATAGTACATAATAGTATTATATAGTATTATTTTATTATATTATATATAGTATATATAATATATGTATATAGTATATATAGTAGTATAGTATTTATAGTATTATTATATTACAGTATATTATATTATGAACTACATAATAGTATTATATAGTATTTTTATATTATATTATATATAGTATATACAATATATGTATATAGTACATATAGTATTATAGTATTATTATAATACAGTATATTATATTATGTAGTACATAATTGTATTATATAGTATTATTATATTATATATAGTATATACAATATATGTATATAGTATATATAGTATTTATAGTATTACTATATTATAGTATTATATATATAGGGGAGAAAGAGAGAACGAGAATGATAATGGATTCATCACGCCCTCTCGCTGCTATAAACTGACCCCAGATGCATGTGCTGCTTCAAGCACCTGGCTTTATGTGGGTACTGCGTAATCAAACCCAGGCCGAGAGGATTTGCAAGCAAGCACCTTTTACTGCTGAGCCATCAGCCCAGCTTCCCAGCCCTCAGACATTCTTTTCACCTCCTTTCCTGAAATTGTTCCCCAAGCCTTAGAGGGGGTGATGCATTGAATAGTCATGTATTCTCAGTACTTTGATGAGTTTCTGGGGTTATTTTAGGGGGTGTTTGTTTTCTTTAGTCTCCTCAGTAGTCACAGCCATCTTCAAAGAGAAGCTTCTCTGACAGAGATGAGAGCTCACTAATCTATGGTTATAAACATAAATATGTAGAGGGCAATTCAATGAGCGCAGCATATCTATGGAGACAAACAACAGTACTAGCTTTATCCTGAGGCCCTATGACCTCCCCAGCCATGGGCTTCGAATAGATTTCCAGTACTGGGCACAAATTCCCCTCTGTGGAGTAGGCCTCAAACCAATCAGAAAGCAGTTGGTTACCTCTATAATAGTCAGGCCACTATTGCAACTGTGGGCACATATTGGGTAGCTCCCAGGGTCCATTACTGGTTAAGCCTTTTGGTTACTTTTCTCCCCAGCAGCCTTCATAGGACCTTCCAGCACTATATCAGCCAACAGTGAGGAGGTTTCCAGCTCAGTTCCAGTTTGATTTCTCAGTGTCCTGCAATTGAAGGCCTGTTAGCAACCCTTTGACCTTTTGGAGAATGCACTGATTGGGAAGTTCCAGACCCTGAAGGGAACTGAGTTATCCCAAGAGCTTTCAAGTAGAAACACTGGAACCAAACCACTGATGCCCTGACCGCTGATCTGACCCTGACATAACACAAGCCATAGGGTGGTGTGTGGACTCAGAGCCGGTCAGTAATGTCCTTTACTTTGGCCCTACAAGAGTGGCAGGTGTCCCATAGGGAAGCCAGGTGGTAACGTGATCTGGGTAGGATGGGAATCAGCAGCTTATATTTAACATTCTTTCCACTTGGGCAAGTGACTTCACCTCTCTGTGCAAGGGTTTCCTCATCTGTAGAATAAGGACCATAACTGTACTTGCTTCATAGGTCTGTTGTGAGGATTCATTGGGGGCAACAGTGCTTAGAATGTGGTAATGTAGCACTTGTCTTGGGGGACCTGTAAGAGCTGCCTCTGAAGTGTCCCCAGTGACAGGCACCACCCTGGTACTTTCTTCATCTCTTTACTGCAGTGACATTATACCTTGCAAAGTGGTTTACAAATGTCATACTGTCTCTGTTGATTGATTCCTTCACATTACCTCCTTCAGTTGTCACAATAGCACTGTAGAGTGGGCTTTATGGAGGCACAAAGACTGGCCCAGAGTCTCCAGGGTTAGGTGTTTGCCCAGCTGGCAGGAGACCTTTATCCCACTCAGTACTGTCGTCATCTCTTCCCTGGCTCCCCACCTCGCATCTTGTGAAACTATTTCTCTTCAGCCAGCATTACTGGGAGATGCACCAGCCCCCACCCTCAGTCCTGTGAGGAAGCTGGGCTGCAGAGGAAGTCTGCAAGGAACTCCATGGAATCAGAAGAGAGAAAGTCCAAGGACGTGCAATGGAGGAGCCCCACCTTCATATGGCCAGGTCTGTGTGGTCCATGTGCATGGTGGCCAGTTACTGAGGCATGTTGGCTCCTGCTGGTAAATGACTCTTGACTGTGGCGTGGTCCTTTGCTGAACCAGAGCCTGGACAGAGCAGGAGTAAGCCACAGTTGTGTCGAAGGGTCAGGGCAGGGAAGCCCTGCTTGCGGAGGACATCCTGGCCAGGGTCCTCAGCAGTGTCTCATGAGAGGAGAGCTGGGTCCCAGGACAGGGCTCCTGCTCTCCCTGCTGCCAGCTCTGCTCCAGCAGCTCAGCTCTACTTTAGAGTTTCTCACTGTGGACTCATATGCAGGGTGGCCTTGGGAGAAAAGTGTTGATTCATTCAGATGCCAAAAGCCTACAGTGGCAGCTACAGTTGGTCCCTTGACCTCCAGACCACCCTGAGAACCAGCAAACAGTGATCCCTCCAGAAGCATATTATCCTCGCAGCCCAGAGGGACAGTGGTGGAGAGAGGAGACGATAAACACACTCCACTGGGCACCTGCTGCTGTAGATCACCCGTGTGCCTCTGGGTAGCCAGGTGGTGGGACTATGAATAAATACACTCCATGTACTCGGTCAGAATCTGGAAACACCCAGTGAATACCAAGCATATAGACACCCTTCTCCCAGGGAGCACACACCGTGGAGCTAATGAAGGAAGCACATCCACTGAGGCCCTGAGAATGGCTCATTTACCCAGCGCTCCCTGTGCCTCTTAGCATCCTTTCACATCACCTGCCTGGTGGACACGGGGTGTGTCGGACCCTCCTCCCTGGCAGCCCACAGCCCTTGCCTCTGGTTTTTCTTCACACCAGAGAAGTTTTCTCCTGACTGTTGTTCAAGGCTGCTCACTTGGCTCTTCGTCTCTTTTCTCCTCCTAGAACGCTGACCTTCCCCTCATGGCACTCAGTGGTCTGTGGGATCACATACTCACTTGTCCATTTATTTGCTTAGTGTCTGCCAGCCCATGGGGTAGGGATCATCTGCTGTGGCCACCACTGTTTCATCAGAGTCCAGAAGAGCACCTGCCCCACACTGGACACATAGACTGATTTTACATAGAGCAAGATCTCATTGTGAGATTTTGATGGGTGAGTTTGGATTGAGCTCAGAATAGAGAGGGAGGCCTTGAATGATACTGAGATTCATGATCTGGACATTAGAACAACCAACTACTTTATTCCCCTTTCCTTTCCTACCCTCTTTCCTTCCTTTTCTCTTTCTTCTTTCCCTTCTTCTATGCCCTCCCTCTTCCTCATTTCCTCCATCCTTTTCTTCTTTCTTTCCTTCCTTCTCCCTCCCTTTCTCTGCCCTCTCTCCCTTCCTTTCTCATTCCCTCTCCTTGCCCCTCTCATTCATCCATTCATAAAAAGGTGGGAGAAAGAGAAGGACAGAGACCCTGAGGTCAAGGGGAGCAGTGATCTCAGGGCACATGGCTGGTGTGTTGTTAACCCAGTGTCCAGGGCTAGGCAGGTCTCCCTAAGCTAGGGCTGTGTGGGAAGCCAAATGTTCCCATGGTTCAGGGGAGCTCACAGGCCTATTCTCAGCATGGACAGTCATGACAGGGATCTCTGCTGTCAGTCCCCAGCCTGACAACCTGGTCATGCACCAGAAACCTTTCATTATTCTTGTCTCCAGACACTGCCAAGGAGAGGGCCCTAATCCTGCAGATGCATCTACTAGCCCACTAGTCACGCTTCAATGGCCTGGAGAAGTCACTGGAACTCTGCAGTGAGACTGGGCAGGCTAGTTGGCTTCTTCTGGGCCTGGAGACACTTCTGGAATGAAGACAGCCCCCAGCCTCCACACTCACATCATGGCTTGAACAGAAGCCTGGGCAGCCAAGACTTCCCAAAGACAAACACTGAATCTGTCACTTGCAAGCCACTTGTCAGTGCCTCAGTTTCCTTGTCTGTAAGGCATGGATCATATTGTTGTAGCACCATCAGCCCTCCCTGTTCAAAGATTCGATAATATCCAGAGATTCAGCCAATGGTAGATCAAATTATTTGGGGGCTGGGAAGATGGTTCAGTTGGTCTATAAAGGGCTCCTCAGGCATGTATGAGAACCTGAGTCTGGATCCCTGCACTCACATAAAATGCCAGGTGTAGTGGCACACTTCTGTAATCTCAGTGCAGGGCCGATGGAGACAGGAGGATCTCTGGGGCTCCACATTCAGCAAGAGACCCTGTCTCAAAAAATAAGGCGGGGGAGCTGGGCAGATGGCTCAGCAGCTAAAGGTGCTTGCTTGCAAGCCTGCCTAACCAAGTTCAATTCCCCAGCGCTCACATAAAGCAGATACAAAGTGATCCATGAGTCTGTGACCCCAACACACCTAAGGCACTGAAAGGTAGGGCCAGGAGAATCCAGATGCTCATGGGCCTGTCAAGCAACAAAATGACAAGAGAAACTGAAGAGAAAATCCATCTCCAAAAAAAGTGAAAGGGAGATGACTAACAAATATATAAAACATTTTAAAAAATTAATTTCAAGGGGCTGCAGAGATGGCCCAGTGGTTAAAGGTGCTCGCTTGCATTTCCTGCTGTCCAAGGTTCAATTCCCCAACAACCTGTGTAAACCTGGAAGGACATTAGTTTGCAGTGGCAAGAGACCCTGGCATGCCCATATAACCCCCCCCACACACACGTGCACTCGCATACAAATAATGTTTTTAAAATTTTAATTTTAAAAGAAAATAAAAAATAATATGAAGAGTAATTAAGAAGGACATCCAGCACTGACCTGTGACCTATACATTCACAGAGGTGTAGGTGTAGACCTTTGCACATGTGCACACACACACACATCAACATACACACACATTTAGGAAAAAGTTTGGCTCTGTACTCCATGCATAGTGACTATTTAAAAGGATTTACATTGTGATAAGTGTTATAAGTAATGCAGAGATGATTCCAAGTATACTGGAGGGTGAGCATAGGTTACACACAAATACCACATTATTTTTTATCAGGGGCTTGAGCTTTGTCAGATTTGTGTATCACGTGGTCCTGGGCATCTGGAGTGATGACTGAAGGAACCTCTTGGTTCTGTGAGCACTGGTCAGTGCTGTGTTCCCACTACCTGACTAGTAGGGACACTGCAGTGATCTCTCCTGCTCATGTGGGAACTCCTCGGAGACAGGAAATAGAGGATTCTCACTCAGCAAACTAAGTGATTCTCTTCCTGGTCAGCAGAGGTTCATGACAAAGCTCGTTCCTATTTCCTAGGTGTTACCCTGCTACCCAGGAAGCTCCACAAGGACTGGGAACCTAGAATCCAGCGTGAGGTACTTAGAAGCATGTTAGATAAGTGGTTAACAGGAGGATTGCAATCAGCAGGGCCATATCTTTGGAGAGTGGGAAGATTGGAGAGACTGTTCACTCTTAAAGCCCCATCTTGCTCTGGAGGGCAGGTGGCGATCTTGATGGTCATGCAGGGAACAGCAGACAAAGAGTTAATCTGGAGAGTGCAAGAAACCACATCTCTTAAATGGGTGACAGGGAACCAGATTCTATTTGGCTCACAAATGAGGTTTTTTCACTCCATATAAATGGCCCTTTGGTTAAGGCAGGCACACTGGGATATTTATTCCTAAGTCTACAGTCAAATCAAGAGTGTGCGGATCCGAAGTCAGATCAGGGCAGCAAGAAGTGAAATCAAAATGTTTGTCAGAGAGGCTTAAAAGGGTTCTGAAGAGGCAGTTCCCATCAAAGAGCAATCTAGTGGCAATAAAGCCTCTTTGTAATCATGTTGGTGGCAGCGGGAGGCCGGCCTTGGGTAGACCCAGGCTCATTTCCATGCAGAGCCACAGGCCAGAGCCATGGAGAGGGAGTGTATGGATGTCCCCCTCCCACAGAGGAATGGGAACTGCCCCCGAGGAAGCTGTCAAGGGACAACTCTAGGGAGAAGCAGATCTGGGTGAAGTTTGCCTCACTGGCTCTGTTGCTTGGCATTCTTGCCTACAACCTGTGACTATAGGTCACGAGGTCCTGTCATGGCAAAGCTGACAAGGCAGTACAGGCCCTTAGCCCTCACCACCCTGGTGGTCACCATCTATTGTGTGGGTGTGTGTGGTGACAAACCTTAAAAGAAAAAAAAAAAAGAATCGGAACATCATTTCCCCTTTCAGAAGCCATTACAAGATGGCTTCTGACCTGCAGGGGGCCTCTGTCAAGTGCTCAGGCCAGCCTCAGCAGAGTGTCTGGTGTCATTCTAGCAGCCTGGTCTTACTGTTACTGCTGGAGTAGTTGGATTCACTTGGGAATGAAGGCAGGTAGCAGGCAGTGCAGACCAGTGAAGGACCACTGGTTTTGGGGTCCAGGAGATGGAGTTGTCTATCTTGAGGTCATGGACAGACCCTTTCTCCCTTTTCAGTTTTTACATGGGGTCTTTCAAAGTCACTTGACAAAGAATGACTTGAAATAGGACTCCTGGGCAGCAACATCAACCCGCTTAGGGATTGTCAAACGTGCAAATTCTCAGGGATATGAAGATGGCTTAGCAGTTAAAGGTGCTTGCTTGCAAAGCCTGCCAGTCCAGGTAAGCTGAATACAAAAAATAATGGTACAACCCAATGCTTGTTGTCAGTAGCAAGAGGCTCTGGCACATCCATACACACAGCACACACATATGCAAATAAATAATGGTTTTCAAAGATGCAAATTCTCAAGCCCCAAACCAGCAAGTCAGAAACTAGGGTGGATCCCAGTACCTGGGATCCGCAAGGATCCCCAGGAGATTGATACACATAATAAGGTGCCAGGAACAATGGCCCCAGAAGGAGGGTTGTGCCTACCCTAGATCAAAGCATGACAGTCACTAGGGACCAAAGGGTCATGTGACCAGCAAGAATCCTAAAATAGCCAAATCTCCAGGCTGTCACTCTTTCTTCTCTCCAGCTCCAATTTTGCTATGTAGTGTCTGTTTTCCTCTGTCTCCAGTCATGGCCCATTGCTTAATTTACTGCTCAGTGAGGGGCCTGGCAGCATTGTGAAAAACTCATCTTGTCTGTGACTTTTGCATTTGAGGGATGCGTGGCTGAAGTCACTTTGGGCTTAGGATTTCTGAACCAAGTGGTGACTGTCCATGAACTGTTAGGCAATGATATCTACACATGTATAATACATAGGTTTGCAAGATTCTCTTATAAATTACAGGGTTTTATGACCCTGGCTTTGCAGACTGATGGCATGAGTTGTAATGGTGCCATATATCGCTGAACAAGATAATGCCACCAGCAATGGAGGTCCAATATATCATTACCAAAGAGGACACTGCATTTAGAAATGTGCAATCTTTATTTTTAAGTGCTTTTGCTATTCTAAAACTGTCATCTTTGAGATCCTTCAAGAAGTGACTGGTTTGTGGCAAATACCATTTGTCATATAAACCCTGAGCCCTCACTGTCACCTAGAGTAACTGATTGAATATGTCTAGATTAATATGGGTGTGTCTGGAGAGAAAGGGGCCTCTTCCTTTCTGCTTTTGACTTCCTCCCTGGCTGGGACACACAGAGAGAGAGAGAGAGAGAGAGAGAGAGAGAGAGAGAGAGAGATGCAACAACTCTTAGCTATGGGGTTAATTTCTAAGCAAGCAATTTTGGGCAGGAGCAGCAGATATAAATATGAGTCTGAGTGTAGACCTCCACTGTCTACACTGGTTATTCATGCCTGAGCTACTTCATCCTAATAGTCAAAAGCACGTGCCCTGAAGCCAGATGGTCTTGGGTTCAAATTCCTGGCTCTACCACTTACCACCTGAGTCACCCTAGGAAAGTTACTTAACTTTCCCTGATTATTCCCTGGATTTTTCTTTAGACAGGGAACAAAGTATGACATGATGGCATGATCTCTGCTCCTTTCTGTGTTCTCAGTCTTGCCTGTCTCCCCTCACTTCTGGCTCAAGCCACTAAGACCTTCTGGCTCCTCAGGCATCCCAAGCAATCAATCAGCCTCCAATCTCTGACTTCAGGATCCCTGCACTTGCCCTTTCTTCCAGAAAGGCTTTTTCTGTGTCTGCCTGCCAACTCCCTCTCTCCTTTGGTTCAGATCTCTGCTCAAATGAGCTTCTTGGGAGTGACTTGTTCTCCAGCCAGCCTACTGGAAAATTACTCACTCAACTCCAAACTGTGCTCATTCTGGGTCCTTTCCTCTGCATTATTTTCCTGCACAGAAAGCATCACATAAACATCACTGTTGATGAATGATGAGTGGGTCAACCAGTTGTCCCTGTCTCCTTACCCTCCAGAGTGCAATTTTCATGGAGGTGGAAATGTTAGCTTTTAGTGCTATGGCCCCAGAACCAAGGACAGCACCGAGCAGCTTCCTGAAGAGCTGTGGAGTGAATGGATCCTATGGATAAGTGAGAAGATGGTACTTCTGACATTCCCTTTGAGAGGCTGACAGAGATAAAGTGTGCAAAACACTTAGCCTACTTCCTGCCAAGCAGGACTCACAGCTCCTTACACTTAATGAGCACTTAGTAAGTGCAGGGCATGCTTTAAGCGCTTTGCCTATATTAATTCAGTTGATCCCTCAAACAATCCTATGAAGGAAATGCTATTACTATAATATTGATGGAAGTGAGAAAGCAAAGGGCTAGAGGGATAACTACGTACTCAAAACCACCTAGATGTATGGACTACAATCAGGTTTAAAGCCGTACACCCAGCTCCTGCCCTCTGCTGTTTCCTGGGATGTGTGATCTGGGAAGGAGCTATCCTCAGCATTGGTAGTATTCCTCTTTCCTCCAAATGATGGAGTCAAGTGTCACCATGACTGCCTTATTCTGGAGATGGTACCTGAAGGGAAAGGGCTGGGGAGTGCCCACCTCTGTGCTCAGCTTTTGGAAACATAGCAAAGAATGTACCGTGGGGCGAGATTTTAGTGTTCTGGGCTTTTGTCCCACCCCTGAGACTTGCTTGTTGTGTGGCCGGGGTAAAGTGACCTCCCATCTCTGAGCCTCAGCCTTCACCTGGATAATGGAAGTGTGAGGTGAAGTTTTTGGGATGTGCCTGGATAGAGTCCAGTAGAAAGTACTGTAGGGGCTGGACAGCTGAAAGGAGAGGTCTTCAACTCCAACTGAACAGTGCTGGCAAAGTCCCCAGCTGCAAGAGGCAGGTGGCTGAGCCTGTGCAGTGTGCCCACCTGCTGAAGACAGCCCACACCTCCCCTGTCTTCTGACCAGTGCGCCATACACACAGCAGCCTCTCGTTTGCCAGATGTCTCCAGAAAGGCCAGGAGTCAATTTTTTTTTCAGCTCAAGGGATGGAAGCCAAGGCCTCTTGCATGTTAGACAAGTGCTGCTCCCACTGAGCTACATCCCTGGCACCATTTCTAGAGCCTTCCATGGTGGCAGGGAGCACACCTGCTGGATCCAGAAGAGTCCAAGATCTCTACATCTGCTTCACCATGGGAGGGCTACTGCTGAGGAGAGTCCAGAGGAAGGGGGAGGTTTTGATCAGAAAAACACTTGATAATGGTAAGAAGTCATAAAGTTAGTTTTAAGACTATGGGACCTGAGGACATCTAGTACAATATGACTTTTTAAATGAATTCAACGAATACTGAGCTCCTATAGGTAGTGGGCATTGGAGATGTGGAGTAAATGGGATCCTTGTCCTCATTCTAGCAGGGGGCAAAACTCAAGAGATGCTTATGGTGCAATGACCGAGTTGTAATAACAGAAATGAATGATATTTACAAATGCATACAGTGGGAAGGCAGCCCAGCTCAGGGAGGTCACAGAGGCATTCCTAAGGAAGAGGTGTTTGAGAAGCAAAGTCCAGAAGGTAGGACAGTTGTATCGTTGTAGAGAGGAAAATGGGAAGGACTAGGTAGGTGGTGTGGTCTGTCTGGCTGTACTTGTTGTAAACCCTGTGGACTGGGAATTACTCATTCTTCTCCCAAAGTCAAGAATGCTCTTCTTCCAGGGACTGGTGAATACCTTTTCTCTTAATGTTTTCCTCATGTCAGTTTAGTTTTTGTTAATATCATATAATTAGTACATGCACATGATCTGTAAAAGGCACAGTCTAAAGGAATATGTAGGAGCAAATTGGGGAAGAAGACCCCCATACTTCTTCCCAGTAGTAAATCAACAGTTCCTTGTGTCTTTTGTGACATCTATTGATCTTCTTTGTACCTGGGACTTGAATTCGACACATTTTCTTCTGTATTTTTATTTAATGTATCACAAACATATTTTCATATCACATCACACAAATCCATCCTTTCATTCGTCATTGCTCCGTAACAAGGAATTTGATGGATTTCCCATCAGTTATGTGGCAAGACTCTTTGGAGATTTACAGGTTTTTATCTACAGGAAGTGTTGCAAAGACCAACACTGCCTATGTGGCTTTTTTGTTTGTTTGTTTGTTTTGGTGCTCCTGCAGCTTTGGAAATAGAATGTATTTGCTGGGCATGGCAGTGCATCCCTGTGAACCTAGTTCTTTGGAGGTGGAGGCAGGTGGACCAGGAGTTCGAGGTCATTCTGGGCTGTATATTGAGAAAGGAAGAAAGGAAGAGGAATGAAAGAGAAAAAAGAAGGAGGATGAGGAAAAGGTGAAGGGGGAAGGAAGGAAGAGAGGGAGAGAGGAAGGAAGGGAGGGAGGGAGGGAGGAAGGAAGAAAGGAAGGAAGGAAGGAAGGAAGGGAGGAAG
>PVHP010039663.1:5890-16173 GCA_004024765.1 Zapus hudsonius | reverse complement strand
CTCTTCAGCCCTCCACCAGTAGTGTTTTTCATATATAGTTTGAGGAGTTTTTTAATATTTTACTTATTCATTTTCAAGCAGAGAGAGAAAGAGCGAGAACACCAGGGCCACCACTTTGTGGGTCTGGCTTATGTGGGTACTAGGGAATTGAACCTGGGGCCTTAGGCACTGGAGGCAAGTGCCTTAACTGCTGAGCCATTTCTCCAGCCCTCCATCTTAAATGTCTAAGTTCATTCTATACTCAAAATAAATGATCTCCTCCTGATTCTTTCTCTAATAGCTGTCTCCCCACAGTCAAGCTTCTAGAAAGAAAAATCAATTAACTTATAAGGCTAAAACAAATGGAAGGGTTATCTGCACATGCCCACTTCCTCCTCAAAGTCACTCCTTAGTTAATCTTTTCCCGTTGTAGAGAAAAGGATGGGGTGCTGAGGAAAATTCCATCCTCCAAGAAATAAAGGAATCAGAGGAAAATGTTCCCCTCTAAAAATGAATCATATTTTCAGGAACAAGTAAGAACTATGGGGGGGGTTGGAGAGATGGCTCAGAAGTTAAAGGTGCTTCTTTGCAAAGTCTGATGTCCTGGATTCAATTCCTCATCCTCAGGACCCATGTAAAGCCAGATGCACAAAGTGGTGCATGCATCTGGAGTTCATCACAAAGTCGTGAATGCATCTGGGGTTCATTTGCTGTGGAAAGAGGCCCTGACATTCATTCTCTCTCTCTCTCTCTCTCTCTCTCTCTCTCTCTCTCTCTCTCTCTCTCTCTCTCTCTCTCTCTCTCTCTCACCAAATAAATAAAAGTATTTTTTACAAAAGAACTATAAAGCTGGGTATGGTGGCACATGCCTTTAATCCCAACACTTGGGAGACAGACATAGGAGGATTGTAGTTAGTTCTAGGCTAGCCTGAGAACAAGACCCTACTCAAAAAAAAAAAAAAAGAACTATGAGCCAGGCATGCTAGTGCACACCTTTAATCACACAAAAGGTAGTAGTGTTGTGCCAAATTTTGGGGTCCACAAAGACCACTTAGGAGTCAAAGCGATGCAACCACCTCAAGATCTTTATTGCAGGCTCGAAGCAGATCTCTCTCCCTTTACCGATGTAGCGGACCAGGGAGAAGAGCCCTGAGCCCAGAATTAGCAAGGCTTTTATAGGAATTTAAACGGGGTAGGCGGTTTCCAACTTGGCAGTTACATGATTGGTTGATATTTAAAAATTGCTTAGCAAGTACATAAAGAATATATTTTGGCTATATGTGATGAGTTGATACCACATCTTGACCTCACACAGTGCTGTGTAAGCTAAAGAAATGGGTATAAGGACAAAACTGAGTACGTGGCAATCGTGTAGTTTTAAAGTCTCCAAACAACATACATGAGTCAAAATAACTTTTCAGAACACAAGCAATTTCCCAAAACATGCTTATCAATTAATTCTGCAGTTGGGTTGCCCTGCTCATTGCCCAGGGGGACACTCTAACCTAGTATAAACTATTCTCTGTCTTATCTTTAAGGACTCCTTTCAACAAGGTTTATTTTTTTTTAAACCCTAAACCTGGCATAGTGGCACAGGCTTTTTTTTAATATTTTATTTATTCATTTTCAAGCAGAGAAATACAAAAAGAGAGAGAGAGAGAGAGAGCACACCAGGGCCACCACCTTGTGGGTCTGGCTTATGTGGGTCCTGGGGAATTGAACCGGGGGCCTTAGGCACTGGAGGCAAGTGCCTTAACCCCTGAGCCATCTCTCCAGCCCAACAAGGTTTATTTTAAAATGGCTGTGTTTATGCTAAGACCATGTTGTGCTTTATGGGGGTCTCATTCTCACAGGAGGACCATTGTGAGTTCAAGGCCAATGTAAGACTACAGAATGAGTCAACCTGGGCTACAGTGAGACCCTACCTCAAAAAGTGTGGGGAGGGGGCTCAGTGGAACTTCGGCATTAGGAAAGTCTGAGTAATATCCTCCTAAAAGATATCTCCATCCTAATTCCTAGGACCTGTGGAATGTTACCTCAATAGCATCAAGGCCTTTGTAGATATGGCTAAATTAAGGATGTTGGGTTGGAGGGGTTGTCAACCACAGGGTCCTTACAAGAACGAAGCAGGAGAGTGACAAAGAGAACAGAGAAGCTGCAAAGCTGGCTTGGAAGCTGGAAGGTGGATGCAAGCCAAAGGCTGCCCGTGGCCTCTGAAAACGAGAAAAGGCAAAGCAACAGATGCCCAGCTAGAGTCTCCAAAAGGTGCACAGACCTGCCGACAGACTGATTGGAGCACCTCTGATCTCAGGGCCACACAGGAAGAGATTTCTATTGTCTAGATTGCTAAAAGTTGTGGTAATTCATTACACAAGCAGTCGAAAATTAATACAAGCCAAGCGAACAAGAAGAAAGTAGAAAAGAGAATATCTGGGGGGGAATTGGGGAACTTGGGATAACAACTCATGGTTTGCCCACTAAATAATGTAACTCATTATGGACAATAAATTTATATTTAAAAAAAGAAAGTAGAAACTTGAAAAAAATAATAAATAAAAAATTTTAAAAATTGGTTTATGCTGGTCCTTGCAGGTCATGATAGAGAGCTTGGATTCTGATCTGATTGTTCTGAGAAGCCATGGAGGTGCTTTGGGTACATGAGTAATCTTTTTTAATTTTTATTTATTTTATTGTGGAGGGTGCCTGGCAATCTTGCCACTGCAAATGAACATCAGACCCTTGCACCACTGTTTTGTGTATGTCTGGCTGACATGGGTGCCTTGCGAATTGAACTCTTTGCAGCCAAGCGCCTTTAACCGTTGGGTCATCTTCCCAGTCCCCGTGAGAAACATTTTTTTACCTTTCACTGCAAACAGAGTGTTCTGGCTGCTATGTGAAGGCAGGTATAGAACAAAAGACCAGTCACAGGATGTTGCAATAGTCGAAGTGTCTTCAGTCATGCTTGCAGCAGTAGAAAAAGTGAAAATCTGTCAGCTTTGAGCTATCTATCTCAAAATGACAAAATGGCAAAAAATGACAGTATGAACTGGTGGATTGGCCATGAATTTTAAAGAAATGGAAATCGAAGAAGATTCCAGGTGTTTTTAACCAGAGATACCAAATTAAAATTGAGAGCAGAGCTTCTAACTCAAATGAGGAAACCTCTGTGGAGGGAGAGAGGATGGAGGAGGGAGGAGCAAATCGATATGATCTATGTCTGTTAGACACGTAAATGGAGAGGTTACTTCAAAATGTGGATTTACAAGTTTGAAGATCTGAGGAGCATCTAGGCCAGTAGCTAAAATTTGAATTCCATTATTGGGCTGGAGAGATGGCTCAGCAGTTAAGGCACTTGCCTGCAAAGCCTACTGACCAGGGTTCAATTCCCCTGTACCTACATAAAGCCAGATGCAAAAAGAGGTTCATGTGTCTGGAGTTCACTGGCACTCCCATTCTCTCTGTCTGTGTCTCTTCTATCTGCTTGCAAATAAATAAATATTTTTTAAAAAAATTTGAATTCCATGATCATATAGATGGCCCATAATGCCATGTATCCTACTTATTAAGAATATAGATGGAAAAAGCCGGGCGTGGTGACGCACACCTTTAATCCTAGCACTCGGGAGGCAGAGGTAGGAGAATCACCATGAGTTTGAGGCCACCCTGAGACTCCATAGTGAATTCCAGGTCAGCCTGGGCTAGAGTGAGACCCTACCTCGAAAAACAAACAAACAAAAAGAATATAGATGGAGGAGGAGGACTGAGAGCTGGAACATTTTTACCTTTAGTGGCCAGCTGGAGGAGGAAGTATACACAAAGGAAATGAAGAGCTAGTCATGAGTGGAGAAGGAAGGAAATAAAGAAATTTGATGTCTCAGAATCTAGAGGGAGAAAAAAAGCGTTTCCTGGTAGAAATCGTCCACTAAGGAATAAAGAAGAAGTTATTTCCAGCCACTGGTTAAGAGGCATGAAGTCTGATTAGTGAAAGAGATCTGAGAGTCAGTCTCACAAAGTTAAAGAGGAAAAACGGTATATAATTCTTCATGGCAGGTGGCAGCCAGCTGAGAACTTAGCTCAGGAAGTTGGTGCAGAGTACAAATAAATGACCTGCTGTTTTCATGGCCGCTTGATTGTTGCATATGTTAATATGGCGTGAACACTTCTATTTTATTGGGGGAATACTAGCTTCCCTTTATTATGCTCTTCAATTCTTTACAAGTGATGTCAATACTTTTATCATTTGCATCATTCTTGGAAAAAAAATCAATGTCTGAACACTTATTTGGTGAGTGAGCTTTTGAATCAGCAGATTTTTTAAAATTATGTTCTGTAAATAGTCTTAATTCATCTGGGCTATAGCTCAGTGGTAGAGCATTTGCCTAGAAAACGTGCAACTATGGGTTCAATTCCAAGTATGAAAAGAGAAGAAAAAAAGCAAGCAAGAAAGCAGGAAGAAAGGAAAGAAGGAAAGAAGGAAGGAAGGAAGGAAGGAAGGAAGGAAGGAAGGAAGGAAGGAAGGAAGGAAGGAAGGAAGGAAGGAAGGAAGGGTTGGAATCTTCTGAGATAGGCAATATTCAAAGCTTTATCTTTTCAGCCCTTCTGTGAGATCGGATTCTGAAATTGGAAAGCTATAGCATATCAAAAAGAAATCAATGATTCTCAATGTATATATAAAAGAGCAAGACATGAATTATGCTTGTGTGCTTGATTATGTTTATGTCAGGTCCAGGTTATGTACATCTTTGCAAAGAATATTGCAAATTCATGCCGTGTTCTTCCCATTATATCAGGGATCTGTCATTAGTGACACTTTCATCACTTGACTAAGGTGTTGTCTGCCAGAACTCTCCACTGTAAAGCTACGGTTCTCCCCTCTGTAAATAGCATATGTTTTACAAGGAGTCACTTTGAGACTATGCAGATGGCCTTTTTTATTTTTAATGTATTTTATTTATTTACTTGCAAGCAGAGAGAGACAGAGAGAAGAGAGAGAGAGAGAGAGAAACTGCAAATGAACTCCAGATGCATGGCCTACTTTGTGTATCTGGCTTTATATAGGTAAATCAACTGCAGTCCCAGAGCTATGACTCCAAAGAAGCCTTCAGAGTGAATTATCAAAACTCATAAATATTAAAAATGGAATCCAGTATTAGAGAAGCTATCAAATTGTATGTAAACATTTCATATATAAAATCTCTGGGCTAGTCTATGGCCATATCACCCTGAACACATCTGATCTCATCTAAAATCTCTGGGATGGAGAGATGGTTCAACAGTTAAGGCACTTGCCTGCAAAGCCTAAAAACCAGGTTTGATTCCCCAGTGCCCACATAAGGCATCTGCACAAAGTTGCATATGCATCAGAAGTTTGTTTGCAGCTGGAGGATCTGACATTCCCATTCTCTCTGTCTCTGTATCTCTCTCCCCTCTCTTTCTCCCTCTCTCTCTCCTTCCCTCACTCTCTCTGCTTGCAAATAAATGAATATTTTTTAAAAGACAAAAAAAAATCTCTGCTTTCAGTCATGGTGAACGAGATCATGGTCAACTCTTAACCAAGAACAACTAGAGAAATTGGATTTAATTTGAAACTCACCTGTTTGAAGGTATCAGGAAGCCACCCAAACTCAAGGATCTGAAAGCCCATGGGGTGGTTTGAATCAGGTATCCCCCATAAACTCACGAGTTTTGAACACTTGGTCCCCAGCAGATGGAAATTTGGGAGGTGGGGCCCTGGGAGGCGGTGCGTGGCTAAGAGTCGGCTTGGGGTGTTGCAGCCAGCTTTCCAGAGTTTGGCTCACTCTCTTGCTACTATTTCCACCTGCAATGGCAGAAGTGATGTCCAGTCTGTTCGTGCCATCTTTCCCTTGCCACCATGAGGTTTCCCCTCAAGACTGTAAGCCAAAATAAATACTTTTCTTCCATCAGCTGTTTTTGGTCAAGTTCTTTATGGCAGCAACAAGAAGGTAATTACAACAGAAAATTAGTACCAGGAGTGGATCCTTATTGCTAGAAACCTAATTGTGTGGCCTTTGACCTTTTGCAACTGATTTGTAGGAGGAATGTGGAAGGATTTGAAACCTTGGCCTGAGAGACACCTTGCAATGCTATAAAGAGTTTGATGGACCGTTCTGGTCAGAGTTGAAAGACCTAAATGTAGGGGGAAAAAACTGGTGACTTTGAGACTTGGCTCAAGAGGGAAGGAGAGACTTTGTCTCAACTGCGCCAGAACTGGAGTAGTTTGTGTGGGAGACTAGCTGTCTCTGCCTGTGTCATGAGAACTTTAGCAGGGTTAAGTTTAGAAGAAATGAACTGGTGTGAGCAGGTGGATATGACACAGAAAGAAATGGAAGTTGAGCAGGAAACGGCAGCCCTCTTCAGCTACAACTTTGAGATTACCACCACTGAGATTGGGCCAGCTGATCTGAACTGGGACAGCAGAAAGAATGTTGACTCTTTTGAGAGTAGGGAGTGTCCTGTTCTGCAAAGTCAGCTTTATCCCTCACTGTATTAACAAATTTGGTAGCCCACTTGGTACTATGGGAGTATAAAAATGCAGGAAAGAAGGTGTCATTGCATTTGCAACATGGTTTGCTTTTTTGGAAATGGTCACTGGGTGATGTGAGGTAGGGGTGTTAGATTCCCTGCAGGGAGACCCAGTGGAGCTATGAGGATAAACCATAGCTAGCAGTGGAAACCCCAGGATTTGGGAAATGGCAGGACTGTAGAATGACCATCAGGGAGAGCTACTGCTCAAGATAGAGTTTTCCCTGGCTATGGGAAGCCCACCTCAAGAAATGGAATTGCAACCTCAGAGATTATGTCACTGGTTACAGATGTTGGGCTTGGAACTACAGGATTTGATGTTCGCATTAGTTATTTTAGATCTTGCATTGGTTCAATCTTTCCTGGTACGCCCAATGCCATCTTTTGCAGTGTGACTATTTACTCTGTGCTGTTATGTGCTTTTGGGTTTACAAGCTGGCAGTTAAGAGACCTTGGACTATGGGGAGGTTTGAACAGCGCTAGGATTTATTTTTAAAAAAAAAACTGTGGTGACTTTTAAGTTGGACAGCATTCAGTACATTTTACATCATGTATCGTCATCAGTTTATGGGGGTCAGGAGTGAAATGTGGTGGTTTGAATCAGTGTCCTCCATAAACTCATGTGTTTTGAATGCTTGGTTGCCAGCTGTAGCAATTTGGGAGGAGGAGCCTTGGGAGGAGGTGCAGCCAGCTTGCCAGAGTTTGGCTCACTCTCCTGCTATTTCCATCTGCTTTGGCAGAGGTGATGTCCAGCCTCTGATCATGCCATGCTTTCCCCTGCCATCATGGAGCTTCACCTGAGACTGTGAGCCAAAATAAATACTTTTCTTCTGTTTTTGGTCAGATACTTTGTCCCAGCAACAAAAAGATAACCGCAACAGCCCAAAACTGTTTCTTTGAGTTCTCCCCAGAAGCAGATCCTACAGGAAAGATTTGAGTACAAGGAGGTAATTTCAAGAAATATTAGGAAAAAAAAGAAATATTAGGAAGTGGGAAATTAAAACAATGACAGGAAGACAGAAAAAAAATAGTTAAGTCAGGCATGGGGTTGCCCACCTTTGATCTCAGCACTGGGAAGGCTAAGGTAGGATGACCACTGTGAGTTTGGCCAGCCTGGAACATGAGTTCAAAGCAAACCTGGGTTACAGAGTGAGTTCTAGGACAGTCTGGACTACAGTAAGAAACTGCTTTAAAATTCAAACAAGGGCTGGAGAGATGGCCCAGCGGTTAAGGCACTTGCCTCCAGTGCCTAAGGCCCCAGGTTCAATTCCCCAGGACCCACATAAGCCAGACCCACAAGGTGGTGGCCCTGGCGCGCTCTCTCTCTCTCTCTCTCTCTCTCTCTCTCTCTCTCTCTCTCTCTCTCTCTCTCTCTCTGTATTTCTCTGCTTGAAAATAAATAAATAAATAAAATATTTTAAAAAAATTCAAACAAAAAAGGGATACAGAGATAGGTCAGTGGTTAGCGGTGCTTGCTTGCAAAGCCTAATGTCCTGGGCTCAATTCCCTAGTGCCCATATAAACCCAAATGCAGAAAGTGGTACATGCATCTGGAGTTCTTTTACAGGGACAGAAGGTCCTGGTGTTTTCTCTCTCTCTCTCTTTCTCTCTCTCTCTCTCTCTCAAAAATATGTTGGGCAGGAGAAACAACTCAGCAGTTAAGGCACTTGCTTGCAAATCCTAACAACCTGGGTTCAATTCCCCAATATCCATGTAGAACCAGACACACAAAGTGTTGCATGCATCTGGAGTTTGCAATGGCTAGAAGCCCTGGTGCACCCATTCATAGTCTCCTCTCTCTCTCTCTCTCTCTCTCTCTCTCTCTCTCTCTCTCTCTCTCCCTCCCTCCCTCCCTCCCTCTCTCTCTCCCTCCCTCACCTGGTAAGAGGGGCCATGAATGAAATGGGAGAAGCCTAACCCCAAGAAACATTGCTCAGGCCTGCAACTCCCTGTCCCAGTCATTGGTTACTTCCCACACTGAGCTGTTGGTCAAAGAGATCCACAAAGTCCCCAAAACAAGACAGGCTTTTGCCAAAGCTCTTGAATATCCACCCCAGGTCAAAGGTAAGACCCTCTTGCTAAAGAAACCACAGAGTGTCGTCACACAACACTGAGAGACTCTGCTAGATCCAGAATTACCAGCTCCCAGACGGTAGTATGTGTAGTGCTGGAAGGTGTTATTACATGAGCTGCCAAGGGAAATTGGTCAATGATATTTGGAGGAAGCAGAGACCACTGGTATGCAATATAACTTGTCACAAGAATGCTGAACACACTGCTATATGTGTTATCTCTTATATGCTATAAGAGACCAACAAGTCAAGAAATGGTCATCTGTGCAATAGTGGCTCTAAACCTAGGTGGGTAATCAACAGCTTTCTGATTGGCTAAGAGATCCGCTCAGTTGACAATGAACCCTTAACTGGAACTGGGATCCATGGTAAATTCTTATGGGGACCAAGAACCCACACTCCAAGGGGAAATTCCCAGTACCAGAGAGCTACAAAGAAGCTACAACCATTAGAATTAACAATGTTTGTCTCATTTAACTTATACTGGTCTCACTCTCCGATGGAGATTCTGTTTGTATTTTTTAGAAGGCAGCAAGAGTCATATACAACCAATTCCACCAACAAGACAAGGGATGATGGCTGACATCCTGGCAGGAGATGAACCACCCCTGTCCTAATGAAATATATACGGCCCAAACAAAACCTATGAGAGAATGGCGAGATAAACAAGAGACCTACCTACCACCACAGCAAGTCAGATAACCCATGAAAGGACAATGGAGACAGACACCAATGATACCCAACATAACCCAAAGCAGAAGTCCAGAGACACTTAAGATCTCAACAATAAAGCACCCTTAATACTCACCCACCATGACTCAGGGAACTGAGCAGGAGACAGAAAGATTTTAAGAGTCATGGTGGGGGAGGATATCCAGAGTCATTGCCCCCCTCAGCAACAACACACAAAGGGGAAAAAAACTGGCTACCTCTTGTACAATTCATAAGCCCCTACCCTATGGATTGATCCAGTATGCCCACTGAGGAGGGTCCCCAGTGGGTTGGGGACAGAGAGGAGGGAAATAGAGGTACCGTCACAAGATTTGCTCATACAATGTATCTAATTATTGATAATAAAGATTTTGTTTAAAAGAATAAAAGACGAAATACTTAAAATTAAGAAAATTGATTGCATGAACAGAATAAAGGAGAAAAATATGTGATTACATATAGTGTCATTTGATGTTCAAATGAGGTGTTCATTAATGTTTACATACATATTTTTCTTAAACAGGGTTTCCTGTAGCCTAGGCTAGCCTCAAACTCATAATCGAACTGAGGTACCTACAAGTGCTAGGATTAGGCACGAGGCACCGTGCCTGGGTTATGTGATGCTGGGGATCAAACCCACGACTTCATGCATGCTAGGCAAGCATGCTACCAACCGAGCCACATCCCCAATCCCTACACTTTTATTTTTTTTTTTTTTGCAAACTTAAAAGGGATTTATTTGTGATTTCCTATATATATTTAGCTTGTAAATACAAGAGTGTAAATGTATTAAGAGACAATTTCTGTTAAAGTTTTCATTGTGTTTCACTTCAAGTACTGCACAAGTTAAAATCTGATAAAGGATTTACATTCAGTTATCTGAAACTCCCCATCTCAGACTTTTGTTTTAATGTGGTGGGTAACTTCATCTCCAAAGATACCACCATCAGGAAAGTCTCTCTTATGGCTTCTAGGACT
>PVHP010039662.1:0-16238 GCA_004024765.1 Zapus hudsonius | reverse complement strand
ATCCATCTAAAGCCAGATGCACAAAGTGGCATATTCATCTGGAGTTCATTTGTAGTAGCTAGAGGCCTTGACATTCTCTCTCTCTCTCCCTCCCCCCCTCCCCTCCTCCCTCCCTCCCTCCCTCCCTCCCTCTCTCTCTCTCTCTCTCTCTCTCTCTCTCTCTCTCTCTCTCTCTCTCTCTCTCTCTCTCTCTCCTTGCAAATAAATCATTTTTTAAAGTAGATGGTACCTGATGGAATAACACCAGAAGTTGTTCTCTGGCCTTTACACAAATGGACCTTCACACATATGGACATGAGCACATACATCCACACACCAAAAATTTCAATGTTTGTTGGTTTCTTAAAACTGAATTATTCATATGTAAATGTGGGTATACTTGAGCATGGACTCTAACATAAAATATTACTTTGCCAATCACATTTAGTTTGGTCATCTTCTCAGGGGTGATGCTCACTGTCAGGCGAGTCTGTCATAATAAGTGGTGGAGCTACAGAACATGCTTCCTGCAGCAGGGGACATACACTGAAATTAGGAGGGTAAATTAAGTCTTGGCTGGATTCAGTAGTTCAGAAATGTAAGCAGAAATGAGGGAATCTTTCCAGTATCTTTTGGCAGCCAAGAATGTCATTGGGTCAGTGACTATGCCTGACTTTTGTTCTTAATGGAGCTAATGATAAAGATAAGAACTTTTTTTGGAGGTTGATTAAGCATCCCTGATGTGAGATTAGCAATTTGCATATCTGGAGAGAAGACAAAGGCAGCATCTCGCTCTCAATCTCCAACTGACTCTGCTTCTCCAGGCCTAAAGTGACAGTTGTTTCCTAGACCTCTGGGAAGAATTATATTAGGGTAGGTAGAGTTTTAAATAAATGGATGGAAATGAAATAGAGGCCCTAGGCATCACACACCTATTCTATGTGCATTCCTTTAAACCTGGAGCACCTGCCTGAAACAGGTTCATCTTTTGTTTTGTTTTTGTTTCTGTCAAAGATAAAGCACAACTTTCTAGGAAAGACAGCCACAGATAAAAGAAAAAAAACTGTAGCTGCTACAGAGATTATGCAAGCATCAACTTTCTATACAGATTATAACAATGCTCATTTATTTTCAGAAATAAAGGGTTTTGACATTAAAAGTTGGAATTCTAAGACGTAATTACTTCAGAGACAACGTAGAGTTGTAAACCAATTCATTAATTTAAAGAAAAACAAAATGTTTCTTTGACACTGAAATAATTGTTTTAGAAGCATTTGTTTCATATTTTTGGGGAATTATAATTTCTAAAATTAATGAAAACTATGTCAATTCTAAATTCATACATTCTTTTTTAAATTTTATTCATTTCCCTGAGAGACATAGCAGAGATATAGAGAGACTAAGCACACCAGGGCCTCTTGCCACTACAAAAGAACTCCAGATACATGTCACACTTTGTGCATCTGGCTTTACATGGGTACTATGGGATTGAAGCAAACGTTGGCAGATAGGCTTTGTAAGCAAGGGACTAATTGCTGAGCATCTCCGCATCCCTCAAATTCATACTTAATGATAGATTTTATGTGTTAAGTGAAGTAGTCAAGAGTGCCCAGTACCTCAAACAGCAGCCTGTGCTTCTGGGACAGTGTTTTGTGGCTGTGCTGGCATCTACAGTCAGCTGACTTTAAATACAGATTAATTTTCATAATCTGGTGGGTCTGACTTTTAGGTTCAGAGATGTTAACAAACACAAAGAGGTTTTCTTGAGAAAGAAGATTGTAGCAACAGCTCCTCACCACCAGTTTCCCTGCTTGCTACCTTGTAATTTTCACTTACCAGCCTTCACAAGAACATAAGCCAATTCCTTTAGATAAAATATTTTTATCAACATCACAGTGCCTGTGTTTAGTCATTGCATTTCTTTGGAGAACACCTTCTGATACACCTTCTTAACAAAACTTTTGTACACAAGTCAATGAAGGGAAGATGCAGCTCTCAGATCCTGAGGAAATATATTCACACAGGAATTTACCCAGGATAGCACCTCAAGCACCTGGGAAAATGTTTTACATATCTGAAGGATCCTACCTCTGTTAAGTCCCTCTTGAAAGGAACTTAACATCCCAGCCCAATCCACATTTATATGCCTCTGGATAGGCTGTCACTTAGGGAATCTCTTTTCTAGGAGGAACTTTAACTGTGAAGCCCATATCACCCCAAAGATCCTTTAAATATGCTTATAGAAGCTACCCACAGGGACATTGACTTCAGATATGGCTGTCCGCTCTCCACTCTCTGCTCCTTGGAAAAATAAAGGTGACCTTGTCTGAGCTCAGTCTTCTCTATCTTCTGCCTCATATTTTTCAACAGCCAAAAGTCATAATATTTACACAGTTTTTACTAACATTGATCATAAATCAGCAATTGCTGTCAGTTAAAATTCTCTTATACTTATCTGTCCTTCCACTAACACCAAATGTTTTTCATTTCTATATCTCAATATTCCATTGGCTACTATCCCAATTTATAGATAAGTCTATATCTTTAGATGTATTTTGGTTGATAACAAGAAGTCAAAAATCAAACACTGAAACAATTCTTTTAAGTTTACTTTTTTATAGGAATCATTCCTATTTAGGGAATGTGATGGTTAACTTTTGTTGTCAATTGACCTATTTAGTAATCTTGTGGGTCTCTGAGATTGTTTACAGGAAGGTTGTCCTCTCAGTAGGGGCAGGATGTAAAGAGGCTTAGGGGAGTTAAAACAGACTTCTCTTCCTAGGAAGGAAGTGCAAAACAGAAAATTCCAGAGTCTCAGGAAGTCAACAAGTCTGATAAAGGGTTGCAAGATACAGATCTAATGCTATATAGAGGGGAAGGAAATCTCACTCTTCCCTGAATGTCCTCTTCCCCATCTGTTTTGCTGGTATGTGTGGTGTTGGTGAACCCCCCCCCCCACCTGTGAAGGGAGTGCAGACTCTCATTGTTATGGAACTTCCCCTGGATCTATAGCTTCAATAAATCCTTTCCTCCTACAACTGGGCCTAGTTTGGAGGTTTCGAAAAGCAGTGCTTGGCTGACTATAATAGAGAGCATTCTTAATTAGTAGAGAGGAGAAATATGCATATATTAAAACTCTTAAAGCTATTATTTATCAATACTAAATATATTCAAAGAGCTTTTCTCTGATCTTTAGTCATTTGATAAAGGAAGAAGAAAGGGAAAGAGGAAGGACAGAGAAAGGACTAGATTATTTAATGTGGGGGTTGGCAAAATGAAAAATATCTTATAGCTACTAGAATTATGTCAATGCTAAGGGGTTGAGACAGGAAAAAATGGATCAGTTATGACACAAGCTGTTCATGTAGTTCAGACACAATGTATAGGTAAGTAAGGTTGGTTCCTCTTCAGTCCAGGGACAAGCTCATTATTCTCCTCACCAATTCAAGGTATACTGACACAAATTCTCAAGGTGTGGAAATCTGGAATGTAATCACCACTTTCAATCTTTCCTGCCCAAGTCTCTCCTGACTGACCAGTGCTGTCATAGCTCACATGCAGGATGAATCTCCAAACCAGGCACAGTTATGGGAGGAAATGATTTACTAAAGCTACAGATCCAGGGGAAGTTCCATAATGGTAAAAGAAGCTGTCCCACTTTAAGAGGTCCAAGAAGACAGAGTGACCCTTTACCAACACCATGCACACACCAACAAAATGGGCAGGGGTAGGGGGAAAGAGAGAGTTTTCTCTCCCTTTATGTAGCCTCAGGGTTGGGTCTTGCAACCCTACCCCAGACATGTTGGCTTCCCGAGTCTCTGGAATTTCTCCCAGGAAGGGATGTTCATTTCTAGCTCTCCTGAGCTTCCTTACATCCTGTCCCCTATTGAGAGGGCTGCCTTCCTGTGAACATCCTCAGAGACCCACCCAAGATTACTAAACAGATCAAGTTGACAAGAAAACTTAACCATGACAAGTGCCTACCAAGACATGATGGAAGTCTTACACTCAAAACAGTATCAATTAAGTACCAGAGTTTCAAAAGGAAGGTAATAGAGACTTTTACTAGAAATAGAAGTGAACAAAGAAAACCTTTATTTTTCCTGTGAAGAGAATTTTTTTCTTTTAAAAGTTGATAATGTTGTAGCTTGTATTTGTAATATCCTGCAAAGCTAGCTTGTTAAAGAGATGTCAACATCAACGTGGTATTATAAGAGGGCAGTAGAGACCTGAAGAGGTGAGGCATAGTAGGAGCTACTGGTTGACATGGGTGCTCGGCCTCTTCCCTTACATTTCAAATCATTGAGGTAAATAAAGGCTTCATTTCACGTGTACTTACAGCCATGGTGGGCTGCACCAGGCTCGGCTTACCATAGATTGAAACCTCCAAAATTATCAACATTCTCCTTCTAAATTGATTGTGTCTACTAACAATAATGGAAAGCTTATTAACAACAATGTGCAACCCAAAATCTTTATATTTTGTTTGGCAAGTCAGGAGGAGTAAAGTGAAAAACAAGCTTTGGATTCAAGTTGGTGCTCTGAGACTTGAGTCATGTGATGTTAGAGCATCACCTTAGCTTCTTCATCAACTGCGAACACTGGTCCTTTGGTTAAATTCTCTTCAATAAGAACTCATTTGACATTTTATTTTAGGTGACTAACTGCAACTCCTTCAGAAAAACAGCAAAAAATTTAAAAAGTCAAAACACAATATTAAGTTATTTCTGAGAGAGGGAATAATATCAGAATTCCAGCTAGTACTGCAAATTCAATTAGAATGCTTTAAAACATTCTGTAATTATCATCAACTCTCCTAATGTATACCATGCATGCAGACTACAAAGAAGAGAATCAAAGTGACTATAATTCCTGAAGACAAAGTACAGACCTGGAGCTTAACTTGATTCAGCCAGTTCCTATTGGCTTTTAAAATGCCCTTGCCCTTCTTGGTTAATGGACTGAAAACTTCGGGGTGGCTCCTGGACATTTGTACAGACAAAAGGGATCCAGCAAAATCAGGGTCACAATAACCCTTTTCAAAAGGCACCATGTGCTTCTTTTTTATCTGACAAAATCTTAGCTGTGCTTTTTCATTTTAGGATGACCTTCTGCTCAACTTGACAAGGCGATGCTGACTTTGCTTGCTGCCTGCTTCATGAGTAGATCTGCAACGCTCTGAGGTCTTTATAAAGAAATGTGTCTGGCTGGCCTTAGTCTCCAGATACCATTGTGTATTTTTCATTTAGGAATGATCACTAAATTATATTTGGAAATTAGGAAATCAATGGAAAAAAACCTCAGCTTTAAAATATCCTCTTCTAGGAAAAAGAATCTTTCTGCTGTGTAATTCCGTTTTAGTAATTAAAATTGCATTTTTCTTTAATAAATATTTTTAAACTCTTGAAATAAAGCTCAAATTGCTATTTCATGGAAAACACATGTTCCCTGATTTTTCCTTGAACTAGTAGCATTATATTTTATTTTCTTAAAAGGCAGCTTTATAATAATTAGAAATACTGGCTTCCTGTTCAAACATTCCTGACATGTTCCTATCAGCATTTCTGTCAAAAAACTGAATATCTAGGTCCTTTAATAAAATAAAAATGAAAATAACAGTAATAATTGCTATTATTATTAGTATTTTGGGGTGTGTGTGTGTGTGTGTGTGTGTGTGTGAAAACATTTCCAAATTTACATTTTGGGTATAATGGTAGAAATATGTAGAGTAAAATTAAAGTGAGAAGAACAAAGGGAGGAAGGGAAGGAGAGAAGGAACAGGAAAGAAGGAAGAAGGGATGAGGGTGGGAGAGAGGAAATACAGTGTAACAGTAAAAAGAAACATTAAACTTGGGTTTGGGCTTCTAGGTCTTTCCTGCCCACTTTTCTTGCCAAGTTTGTACCTTGGTTCTCTCAAATTCAAGAGGGCAAGTAGAATCCAATATCCCTTCATGTTTCAAAAACACATAGACCTGCTCTTTATAAAAAAAATTCATCATTAACTATGAGCTGAATTTTGAGCCCCTAAAGGTCATATGTTGAAGCCAAATTTCCAATCTCAGAATGTGATGGTTTGGAGGCATACAAAGGTAAAAGAAGGTCATGAGTGTAACCTCCAAACCACTCAACTGTCCTTATAAGAGGACATGTGGACAGAGACACCAGGAATTTAAACTGGGTAAAGATCATGTAAGTAAGACCTCCATGCCAGCTAGTATCTAAATCTTCAACTCTGGCTTCATTAAGTGTAACCACTAAGACCAGATAACCAAGGACTTGACATGTGAAGCAAAAGAAAGAAAAGCATTGATGTCTTAGAGTTTTGAGACATTGGAAGTCGAAGAGAGGGTTCCAGCCCAGTCAGGTTCCTCTCCTGTGTCCTCAGTACACATGTGCACATGTACATGTGCCCTATCTCCTCCTCCTCTTATGAAGCATTATTCCCATCAAGAAGACTCTTGTGACCTAGGAGAACTGTCATTACTGCCCAAAGACCATACCATCAATTATTATCACATTGATGGTTAGAGTTTCAGCATAAAATGTTGAGGGAGGGAGTAACACAAATATTCAGACTATATATTTAGCCTCTAGCAGGGTAAGAAAATAAATTTGTTTAAGCCACCCAACTTCGTTGTTTTAGCAATTCAAATTCAAGTGACTATGATTCTAAGAAAACTTTATGTCTAGATACAAATATGAGTTTCCTATAATTTTCACTTTAGGGAAAATTGTGACTAAGGACCAGTCATTCAAAAAGCTCCCATTATGACCCACTTCTTAAAGGTTCCACTATCTCTTAATACCAAGCTTCCAATAAGTGACTCCTATGGGGACATATTTAAATTGTACTCAAACATAGCAAGCTTGACGGCAAGTGAATCAAGTGTATAATATAGATATGATAAAACTTTTCAGCCATGGAGTACTGAAATGAAAGATATAGTCAGCTGGAAACAACCTAAGTAATTCTTAGCTATGGCTTGATAACACCCGAACACCTGTCTTCTCCTAAGATGCCTTGATATGAAAGAGGGATCTGATAGAACTCTGCTTTGGGGAACAAATGTGACTCTGCTATCTGCAAATGGCAGATAAGGATGGTGTAAGCCCAACCTGCCAGTAAAAGGAATCTTTCTTAATAATAAGTTACCTAAAATGACTCTGATGGGCTGTCTTTTTACAGTAGGAATAGAAGGCCTATATTCTCCATCTTCAATGAGTTTACTCTTATGTACTTGTTTGGCAGAAGGCTCATCCTGTAAATTTCCATATTGGGAATAAAGAGTAAAACCATTTATATACAATTTTTGTCTTCCATTTTAACTTGCTATAATCACAGAACTCCAGGCTAGCTTTTTCTACACAGTGAGGCTGTCTTAAAAAATTAAAAGAGAAAAGAAGAAAGGATGGAAGAAGATAAAAGAAAAGAAAGAAGAAAAGATAAGAAAACTGGAAGCCTGAAGGGACACATGGCTCTGGTGTTGACCATTAGGCTTTGGCATGGTCAGAAGCAAGGGAGGTTGGTCTGTGGTCTAGCTTGTAAACAGACACACAGGAAGGAGTAGTTTGAACTCGGCCAAAGGAGACAGCATGAATGGATTTCAAACAGTTATTTTAGACTGGAAAATGGATCCCTAAACAACAGTATTAGATAAATTTGTGAATGAACAGTCTTGTTCTCTGGTCATGCCACATAGCCTGGCTTTCATATAAGCAGCACGTCATCCCTCTGTGGTGCATTCAGTCAGAGCTCATCTGTTTTAGCTTACCTATTGAATTTTTTTTATTTTGATGTCTGTATCCTAAAGCTACAAGGTTTACATATTTTTAAATTTTGGTTTAAAAATCACAGTGTGTAATTTGTTTTACACATATTTTAAATACATCTTTTTTATGGTAATTTTTATCACATTAAAGTTTTAATTTAATCCTATTTGTTGTGTCTCATAACTATTGTTCATAGTAGGTTGTTTGCACAGTTTTATTAACTTCATCATCAGTGTGCAGTATCTGGATTTGGGTCTGCTGCCATGAGGCTATCCTGATCCTTCTTGCTCTTCTGGAACAAAGCAGGAGATTGCATCCTAATGCAACACATCCTCTTCCAGCCCCACAGCCCTGTCCAAATACTTACTTCTGCTAGCTCATGTCCTTGCAGCTCACCTCCATTTCCAGCCAGCAACTCTGCCACAGTATTGAACCCCTGGACACTTCTACCCACTTCCACAATCTGCTCAGGGCTCCCAAGCTAGAGAATTATGCCTCAGTTTCCAGCATCCAATTCAATTTGGTCCAAAGTATATGACATCTGACAGATCTTATTCAAAGCCTTTACTGTGGCACAGGGGCCTTTCTTACTTTTACCCTGATAAGTTCTTCTCCCAGCCCCATTTGCTATTCTTTGTGCACATTTTAAAGACTGTTTTTTTATTCAAAATGTACTAACTCATGGATCAAGGATTGAGTTTACTTACTCAAGAGGGAAAAGATATTTTAAAAACCCTGTGTCAATTAAATGTGGTCACACATTATTATCATTTGACTTTTTAAAATATTAATGTCCTCAATCCAAATACAGAGATAATAACATGTTGCCTTGAATGGAACTTGTCTCTAGAGATTAGCTATTAGAACCACTAATACTTCCTTATTTAACAGAGATTTTATATTTAAGGCATACTTTTACTGAAAAGCATCAGCATGTTGTAGTTTGGATATGAAATGTCCCTTAAAATGACTCATTTATTAAAAGATTTATCCCCATTTGCTGGCACTGCTTTGGAAAATTCTGGAAATATTAGGAGTTGGAACCAGTACTAAGATTATGGTCATGTACCACCATGCCTAGCCCATGTATCTTTATCTAACCTCAATCTCCTTGGAAAATCATAAAGGACAATGTCTAGTGGCCATTAATAAAGACAGTGTCACAGGCCTTATCACCCTTTCTCTAGCTCTCCACCTGCTAGCTGAGCAGCCCACTGCATAGAGACAGCTCATCAGCTTGTTTCCTTCTGTGCTGCCTTTCTGTTCCTGACACACTCCCTCCTGATACTAGTCCTCCTGGTCTGGTCTCTCCTACAGAGAGGCAATTAAAAATATTTATTTATTTGCTGTGTCTCTTGATGCTACAAAGGAATGCCCATTCAGCTTTACATGGGTGGCTTGGAAATTGAATCCAGGTTGGCAGACTTTGCAAGCAAATGCTTTTAGCCCCTGAGCCATCTTCCCAGCCCCACAGAGGAGCTTTATTGATAGTAACAAACTTGCATAAGTCAAACAAGAGCTATATGGAGTCTGTGGGGAGAGGGATAACTGAACACATGTTGGACAGTAGGCCAGCCAGACAGACAAAGCAGTAACCTGTGAGATGACAATGCAAGTACCTATGACCCCCTTCCCTAAATCCCCCACAAGGCAAGGCTAAAATTTTTAGCCATTTCCCAGAAAAAAAAACTTACAGATAAACTGGAGGAGAAACATAATAGTTCATAAATGTCAAATGAATGCTTCAGAATAAAGGAAACAGATAATGGTGTAGAGTGAGCATCCAAAATGCCAAAAAAAAAAATGCAGCAGCCAGGCATGGTGTCACACATCTTTAATTCCAGCACTAAGGAGGTTGAGATAGGAGGATCGTCAAGAGTTCAAGGCCAGTTTGGGACTACAGAGTGAGTTCTAGGTCAGCCTGGGCTAACAGGAGACCCTGCTTCAATAAAAACAAAACCAAACAAGAGAAAAAAATGGGAAAAATGCAGTGGATGAGAATTTTCAGTATTGATAATACAAATAAATATTTAGAAAAAATGTATAAATTAGCATGCATAATCATTCCAAATCAAAATTTCAATATGGTTTAAAAAGTCCAATGTCAATTTATAATTCTTAATTAAAAATAATCATACTTCAAAAAAAAATAAGACACTTATTTGGTGAGGTAATAAGGTTGGTCAAAACGTCAAATATGCAAAATAAAAATTGGGGAAGAAAAGCTTATAGAAACAGGATGTGTATTTTTAGATTTCTAGAAGTATCAGGATCATTTACTTATGGAGTCACAGAAAATAGGCATTGGTTCAAATGTCAAAGTCTATGTTCTTTGTTCAAATAATTGAAAAGCAACAGCTTGGCTCAAAGATAAAAAAGGTGCACATTTCATAGTCTTGTTTCTTCATATCAAGAGAAAAGATATTTCTGATGTGCTGACTAAACCTTTGGAGGTAAATTAGCAGCGTGACTGAGTTTAGCCATTGCTGTCAGGCACCTTGAGACAAAGATCAAGTAGCTTTGGGAGGATTTGGTGTTTTTCATGATATTGTGTTTTTTGGATTGAAAATAAAAAGAATTTGATGTATTTTAGTTATCTTGACATAGAAACTACAACTCTTTCTCAATTTGATCAATTTTATAGTAAAAAGATAAGCCAGGAAGACCGGGATGAGTACTAAGATATACAGGATCCCTTGCCACAAGGACTAATACAGACAGCCCACGAAGGAGGATATACAACTGATCAGGGAGGGGGAGGGGGGAAGCGGGGAATTCGGGATAACAACGCATGGTTTGCCCACTAAATAATGTAACTCATTATGGACAATAAAAAAAAGATATATATATATATATATATATATATATATATATATATATATATATATATATATATTATACATATAATATATGAAGATGAAGAAAGACTGGTGTAATGATTTTTCAAATAATTTAAAATAGTATGTCAACAAAAACTTTCACTTATACCTGGACGTGTGGGGCTTTGCATTCAATCCCAGCACTCAGGAGGCAGAGGTAGGAAGAACACCATAAGTTCAAGGCCAGCCTGAGACTACATAGTGAATTCCAGGTCCGCCTTAGCTAGAGTAAGACCCTACCTTGAAAAACCAAAAACCAAAACCAAAATAAAAAAAAAAAAAAACACCTATCATTCACTTTCATGTGTTATACCAAAACTTTTTAAAACTAAGTATAAAATAAGTCTATAAGATTGTTTTTAAATTTTGTGTGTTTGTGCATGTGCACATATGTGCAGGCAGGGGTTAATGCATTCGTGTGGGTATGCATGTAGGGGACAATTTTGAGTGTCAACCCTCAAGAACATCATTGATATTTTTTGACTGGAACTTACCAAATAGGCTAGTCTGGCTGGCTACCAAGGGCCAGATATTCTAGGAAACTTGAGGCCCACAGAACCAGTACCAGAGACAGAGTGAAGAATCATGATGAATGTTTATTATCAGGCCAGCATGGGCCCAGGGGAATATCTTCCAAAGCCTGAGCACTGAGCTCTGATAGCTCAAAGGTTTTATAAGCAGTATGATAGGCAGGTTGACATCACCTTGAGTTCTTCACATTATTACTGGGTTAAACTTCTGGGCATGTGCCTGGGGATAGATGAAAATTACAGAAGCTCAGGGGAGTTTTTCTATGGCTACCAGATAACATATTATAAGCATAATGTAGCTGCATAGATTGGGAGTAGAGTCATGTTGTCTCCCTGGCAGAGGCTTGCACAATAGAAACTTCAAAGCAGGGTATGTCCTTGAGACAAAGGGACCTGGTTTTTTATGTCAAATTTCTTCTGCCACACAGGGATCTATTTGTCTCTGCAATGCCTAGAATTTTTATGTAGGTTCTTGAGATTGAGCCCTGATTCTCATACTTGCAAATAAGCACTTTACTGATTGAGCTATCACCCTGGTCCCTAGGTTTTAATAACACTGAAGCAGTTTAGAGATAACAGATCCCTCCAAAAGTAAAATTGAGGAATGTTTTTGAGTCTATGAGGGTAGAATCTGGGTCATTCCACTTTGCCAGAGGTCAGAAATATCAAAAGGATCTGAACTCTCCTTGTCTCTTTCTGCCTAAAGGAGTTCCCTTCCTAGATGTCTTTTTCCTTAAACTAGAGTTACTCCCTAGATCTCTTCTTGCCTGTCTTTGAAAACTTTTTCCCTGGGTCGATATTAACTCACATTTAATTACCCTAGATAGGGCACAGATGACAGACCAAAGTACAATTGCACCAAAACCAGCTTTGGTGAACAAATGAGTGCATTGGGGGTTCTTACAGGACCAATGGAGACCCCAAAGCAGCCATGCCACAGAGAAGTCTCAACTCATCATGGATGACTACTTCTCCATGGTCACTTCAGCTTAAAGGCAGGTCTATCACTGGGGGGAAAAAAAAACCTTCCTAGCATAGGTGATGCCTCACTGCTCAACCTGCAGGCAGCTTAGCTGGTCCAAGATTCTCAAGTATACTACATGACTTGCAGGCAGGTCAGTTGGAGAGTCTCACCCCCAAGCAGTTGGTTTCCCTTTATATAGTCTTAGGAGGGGGTCTTGCAATCTTTCCAGAAACTTATTGACTTCCTTAGTCTACAGAACTTCCTTCCTTTCCCACCCATATTGCACACAGGGGCCTACCCTTTAGGTCTGAATGGGAAAAATCAGCTTTTCAAAACAAGGAAATAGAAGCAGGAAGAAAAGGGGCATCCAAGAGACTTATAGAACACTTTATGACTAACAGAAGTGCAGCCTCACTGGGCATGATGGCTCACACCTGTAATTCTAGCACTTAGGAGACTGAGGCAGGAGGATTGCCACAAGTTAAAGACCAACTTGGGCTACACAGTGATTTCCTGGCCAGCTTCAGATAGTGAGAGAGCATATTCAAACAAACAAATGTTCAGACCACATTGAAAAGGCTTGGAATAGGATGTGGCCAAGAGTCAGGGCAGCCTGTCATCCTGGCTGCTGTCTCTGGGGCTCTGATAGTTCATTTCCCCTTTCCTGGCTACCTCCCCAGCCTCTCCTCCACATTGCCATCCACTCTTGCCCTGTCTACATAAAGTATCCATGGGGACTTTGGAAGCTGTGCTGTGACTTCAAAAGCTCACAGAAGAAAATTGACAGAAAAGAAAAAGAAAGGCCAGAAAAAGAGACTCAGAGGTGGAATAATTGAAAAAAAAATTATATGATAAAAGAATAAAGAACACTTTGACCACAACAAATACTATGCTGGAGGCATTCCTTAGTAAAATCAAAGATTGGGCTGGGAAATGGCTTAGTGGTTATAAACTCTTGCCTCTTCAGCATGATAGGCTTAGAGGGTCTCAGACAGCTCGAGTTTGATTTCCCAGAAACCATGTAAAAAGATGAACATAGTCTTGCATGTAAGTAACCTTGTCAGCAAGGAGAAGAGGGGTGAGATCAGAGAATCACTGAGGCTTGCTGACTGAAAACAGGAGATCAGGATGAAGTGAAAGACCCCATCTCAATGAAGTACAAGGAAGAGTGACAGAGACAGATACTCCAAGTTCTTGACCACTGATTTCACATACTCAGCTCACACATCTGCACAGACATGCATATACCACACATAGTATACACACACACACATACTACACACACATGCATGCAACCACACTATATACACACATTCATATATATACACATATGCAAAAATCAAAGCAGAGGGAATCTATTTTTATGTATGTATAGTAAACATTGAACTCTATGTTAATTGCTCTTTACATCTGAAACAATAGTTAAAGGTCTGCTTAGATTTATAAGTATAAGAACATTCTAGCACAGTTCCTCTCTGTCTTCTTTGCCTTCTTTTTATTGGTTTTTTCCCAATGGAGTTGGGAAATTGCAGCCAACTGTCTCCTTTATGAAGAATAAATGTTTCTAGTTAAGTTGTACACAGGCATATTAGATATGTTCAACATTGAATTTTACACTCTATTTTCTTTATTGGCTTTACCTTTCCAAATCGGAGAGAAAAAAAGAGCAACCTGGACCACTCTTTATTTTTGTAATAAAAAATATGCAGAATTCATGTCCCAGGAGCCATGGCACACTTGCCCACAGGGAAGTCTCAGCCATGTACTATTATGTAATCTACCTCTTTATATCAGTTCTGTTGCAGGTAGGGAAGGCTAAATTGGCTTTTGCTATTGTCTTGGTGCTGTTTTCTAGTTTTTAAATATTTTTATTTAGTTAGTTTAAAGGGAGAGATGAAGAAGCAGACACAAAAAGAGTGAGTATGGGTTCACCAGAGACTCCTACTGCAGAAGATCTTCAGACACATGTGTCACTTTGTGTATCTGGCTTTACATGGGTACTGGGGAATTAAACCCAGGCCAGCAAGCTTTGCAAGCAAGCACCTTTAAATACTGAGCAATCTCTCCAGCCCTACTTTATATATTTTGATTTCCAAGAGAAAAGTTTGTTAAAGAAAAAGCAAGCCTTGGTGCTTGAGACATATCTTATTTTTTAACATAATATTTCAACAGCTTAAGATAACCATAATGTGTCCATAAACACACATTAAAGACTGAGTGGTGTAATGAAAACAGGCCTTGGATTATGTTGTAAGGAACTGGATTTTTTTTATTGTTCATAATGAGTTACATTGTTTAGTGGGCCAACAATGAGTTGTTATCCCCAATTTCCCGTTGTCCCCCTTCCCCATCCCCAGTCAGCTGGATATCCTCCTCCATGGGCCATCTGGATCAGTCCTTGTGGTAGGCAACCATGGATAGCCTAGTATTTAGCTCGGTTCTCCTGACCCAAGTGTGTTGCTACTGAGGGGTGCCATGCCTCTGATATTCTCTCCCACCATGGCTCTCACAATCTTTCCACCACCCCCTCTTCCGCTCAGTTCCCTGAGTCATGGTGGGTGAGTATTAAGGCTGCTTTAATGTTGTGAGCTTAGGGGTTTTTGTGTCAAGATTCATTGGTTTCTGTCTCACTGGCTTGTGCTTTGTTGATTAAATGGCTGTGGCTGTGGGTCCCTTGTTCATCCCGTCATTCTCTGCAGGGTTCCATATGGATCCTCCATGATATGACTTTGGTGGCTCATCTCTTGCCAGGATCTCAGCTTTCTGCCTGCGGTCGGTTGGTAGGGTTATATGGGCCACAGCTCTCTTGCTGCATCCTGAAAAATACAAACACAATCTCCATCGGACAGTGAGATCAGTATAGAATAACAAATATACACCATTCTGGATTACCTAGATTCTATTTTTAGTAGCCTCTCTGTCAGTCATGCGCATAATGTATCTTTTCTTGGGAGCCCAAAAGTACAGGATCCGGTGCCTTATCGCCCTGAATCTCCAGTTCCTATCAAGGGTTCCCCCTCACTGAGTGGAATATTTGGCCAAATTTAATAGCTGTTGATTGTCTCCCCCAGGCCCAGGCTCCTCCATTGTACAAGTGCTCCTGTCTTGGTTTGCTCTTCTATCCCAGTAGGAGGTGTGGTCAGCCTACTCATGGCCACAGACTGTGTTTCATGACAGTAGTCTGTTAACTCCAGCTGTCATTGATCTGCTTCCCCTGGCAGCTTGTGTAGTGCCTTCCAGCACTGCACTAAATGCCATCTGGGGGCTGGTTACCATTCCAGACCTCGAAGGGTCTCTCCATGCTGATCTTTTTTATTTTTATTTTTTTGCTTTTGAATTGAACTTTATTTATTTTTTTTTAATAAATTTTTATAATGTCCATAATGAGTTACAACATTTAGTGGGCAAACAATGAGTTGTTATCCCCAATTCCCCACTTCCCTCCCCACCCCCCTCAACTGGATAACCTCCTCCATGAGCCGTCTGGATCAGTCCTTGTGACAGGGGACCATGGATAGACTAGTAATCAGCCAGGTTCTCCTGTCCGTACCTCTGGATAGTCTCCCCCACCACGGCTCTCACAATTTTTCCGCCCCCTCTTCCACATATTTCCCTGAGTCATCGTGGATGAGTAATAAATTTGCTTTAAGGTTGTGAGCTTAGGGGTCTTTGTGTCGAAAATCGTTGGTTTCTGTTCCACTGGCTAATCCTGTGCTGATTTAATGGCTGTGGCTGTGGACCCCTGGTTCATCTCGTCTTTCTCTGCGGAGTTCCATTTGGATCCTCCATTGTATGACTGTGGTGCCTCTCTCTTGCCAGAATCTTAGATATCGGCCTACAGTCGGTTGGTAGGGTTAGATGAGCCCCAGCACTCTCGCTGCATCCTGAAAGATACAAACACAATCTCCATCGGAGAATGAGATCAGTGTAGGTTAACAAATATACACAATTTTGGATTACCAGGATTCGATTTTTAGTAGCCTCCCTATCAATTGGTCCCATAGTGCATCTTGTCTTGGGAGCCTAAGAGTACGGGATCCGGTGCCTAACGCCCTGAATCCCAAGTTCCAGACAAGGGGACCCCCTCACTAAGTGGAAAATTGGCCGAATTGAAAG
>PVHP010039661.1:0-16119 GCA_004024765.1 Zapus hudsonius | reverse complement strand
AAACTAAAATCCTAAATTGATGATTGCTATTTCTGTAACACCAAAAATGTATAAAATGTTCCTTAGATTAGATGTATAAAATGTTCCTGTTTTTAAATGACTAGTAAATATGAAATTCAATAGTTGCATAAGAAAATTAGGGCTGAAGAAATGGCTCAGCAGTTAAGGTTCTTGGGTTCAATTCCCCAGTACCCACATAAAGTGAGATGCACAAAGTGGAATATGCATCTGGAGTTCACTTGCAGTGGCTAAAGGCCCAGGCACACCTATTCATATTGATATTCTCTCTCTCCCCCTCCCTCCTTGCGAATAAAGAAATAAAATATTGTTTAAAAAATAAAATTGGGGGCTGGGGAGATGGCTCAGCGGTTAAGACACTTGCCTCCAGTGCCTAAGACCCAAGGTTCAATTCCCCAGTACCCACATTTGCCAGACACCCAAGGTGGTTGCCCTGGTGCTCCCTCCCTTCCTCCCTCCCTCCCTCCCTCTATTTCTCTGCTTGAAAATAAATAAAAAAATATTTTTTTAAATAATTGGCCGCCCACCACGCCTCAGGGAACTGAGTGGTAGAGGGGGCGGAAAGATTGTGAGAGCCGTGGTGAGGGAGACTATCCAGAGGCATGGCACCCCTCAGAAACAACACACTTGGGCCAGGAGAACCGGGCTGAATACTAGGCTATCCATGGTCCCCTGCCACAAGGAGTAATCCAGATGGCCCATGGAGGAGGATATCCAGCTGATTGGGGGTGAGAAGGGGGGGCAGTGGGGAATTGGGGATATCAACTCATTGTAAAAAATAATAAATAATAATAATAATAAATTGGGCAGGGCATGCTGGCACATGCCTTTAATCTCAGCAGAGGTAGGAAAATCACTATGAGTTCCAGGGCCAGGTCAGCCTAGGCTACAGTGAGGTCCTCCCTCAATGAATGAATGAATGAATGAATGAATAAATAAATAAATAAATAAATAAATAAATAAATAAATAAAATTAACATGCAAAGAAAATTAACTCCATAAGTATCAATGAAAGCGCTAAAGGACCAGCTGGCTTTACATGAGTGGCTGGGGAACTGAGAGAAGTTGCTTCCTATCTGAAAATTCTAAACTAGAAAAACCGACTTGCCTCTTCATCTGATTCATCTTCAGCAGAATTTTCAAGTCCTAATTCAATCAGATATAAAACCATGCAGAGCACATGTTCTGAAAGATTTTGATGATCCATCAGAATCTTTGAAAAGGGAAGAAAATACCTCATAATTACTTATTTCCACAAAATACATTTCACTTAAAGATCCAAAAACATTTTAATGCATATGGAAACCACAATCAGATATATAAAAATCAGAAATGTAAGGGAAGCTACATCTTGATGAAAAGACAAACTAAAAGCAAAAAAAAACTATCAATTATCCTTTGATAATTTATAAGACTTTTAAACAATATCTAGAAACAGCAGTTTACAGATGTCTTTAAATAGCCCACAAATATCATTAATGTAAACATACGAGCATTTGATGAAGTAATTTAACAAGAATTCTTAATAACCTAATTTGCTGACCTCTTGGAGACAAGGTACCAGGATAGTTCATACAAATGCGAATGTGCCTAGTATAGCACAGACCAAGCAGAAAGGAGAAAAATAAACATCTATAAAACATTAATGATCTTAACATCTGTCTTTAAAATTAAAGTTCTAGGCTTCTGAGTATTGTGTTTGACTATATAAATGTGTATGCCAGTGTGATGAGAAAGGAAAAGGGGATACACACAAGTGGTTCGGAGAGAGGGTCTCTAGGAAACTCTGATGAACTGGGCCTTATATGTGGGTTAGATGTATAAGGGTTACATAGCTTACACAGAAATTTCAGGGCCCACTGCTCAGTCCTACTCATTTAATATGATGTATCAGATCAGCTCAATAAGTAAAACTAAGCTAATATGAGAATGAAATGAGATAGTATCTATCATCTTGTCCTCATAAAGAAGCCATCAGGACAAATGATAGGGTCAGAGGAAGAGATTCTTCAAAGAGTGACCGAACAATAACAGAGAATGGGGGTGGGGATTGGGGTGGACATCTAAACCTTATAGAAATTGCCCAACTAGCTGAGGGGACTAGGAAAGAACTATTCACTAAAACCTAAATGTAACTAAAGAATAAAGACATTAATTGAATAATTTCCCAATAGTCTGACAACTGAGATGGTTTCTCCAGTCATCTTTTGTATAGCACAAAGGGGAAAAGCAATGGCTTTCACACACTTTCAAAAACTCATTTTTAACACAATTTCTGTCTATACCTATTTGATCTGTAGCAATGGTCTTTCGACTTGAGTTTTTCCATCTTTTAAGTCTAAAAAAACAGTCCAAATGTTGAGACTGACATGAATTAACATTTTTCATTTGCTTAGTTTATACCTAGCAATTGCTGACTAACAAATAGAAAGTGGGTGCAGTGCATGGTGCATCCTTTTATCCCTGAACTCCACTCAGGAGGCTAAAGTAGGATAATCTCTGTGAGTTCAAGGCCAGCCTCAAGCTAAAGTCCAGGTCAACCTGGGCTATAGTGAGACCCTGCCTTGAGAGCATATCGAAGGTGTGCTGTGCCAATGGTGTGAAGAACAGAGGAAGGGCCATCCTTTAAATCCACCACATCACAGAGGGAATCAAGACTCACCCCCATAGCCAGCTTCTCTAAGCAACACTAAATAAACACACACTTCAGACAACCAGGTCATTGCTATACTGCTTTCTCTTGATAAAACACTGCTAGCTAAAGTCAAGTAAATTCTACTTGAAATCCTGCAATATTAGTTTTAACTGAGTAAGTTAGAAAACTTTTTATACAATTGTTAAAATCAAAAAACTATTATAAATTTGAAAATTTAAAAATTTGTTCATGAATCTTAGAACAATTAAAAACATTAACTGTTTGTTTTTGATTTTATATTAAGTCAATTTAAAAAGTTGAAAAAATGTAACTTGAAAGACAGTTAAGTGATTTGAATGCTTAATTTTTCATGAATTATTAAGTACTATTGATAAGTTAATTGAACCTCTAAAACTCAACTTTCATAATGAAAACTGAAAATAATAACAAAATTTCACTCATACAGATTGTTGTCAGAATTGAACAGTAATGTCTACAAGTGCATATGTAGCAACCAGAAGAAACTCGTACTCTGACAAATCTGCTATCTGTAAAATACATGAAATACATGAAAACTGATTTTCAGTTCAAAAAGACATTCTATATATTTTAATGAAAGGAGACACTTGAAATCATTTTTTGAAGAATTCTCTTAGAAAGTAATAAAAAAATCTTTCAAGGCATTTTTTTTGAGACACTGGTCTAAAATTAACCTCTTCTATAAGTAAAATGAAAAACTGGTTGTGGTGAAGCCAGAAGGAAGGTATAGAAATCTAAAAGTGTTATTTCATACATGGCAAACACTAGGACAATACTAAAATGTCTACTTAGCTAAAACAATGTGCACTCTTAGGTAATAAAAAACCTGAGGAAGAATGTGCATTATATGTATCATTATGTTTCCAACGGCTTAATACTTATGTCTACTGTTACTTTATAAATGTAATTATTTCATCTATACAAGATAGCTACTCTATCTTAACCATACATACGAATCATTAAAATCCCAGTATATATACATACACTCCATACATATTTCGTACAATTTCTCATATACAATTAGTATTTGTCAGATAAGTAAGTTCTGTGAAAAATTACCCCAGGTAACAGGATTCTTTGAGTTTCTCTAGAAGTTTACCAAAAAATTAAAAGCAAGTTTTTAATGTTATCCCACAGAAGTAACTCAAGGCCTCTACATTCCTAATGAGAGGTAAAGAGCAAAAGCAACCAGTGGGAAATAAGGACATTGCTTCTACAGCAGCCAGCTGGGTCACACAGTGGAGCTGGTGGTGGTTACTTGGTTCCTTAGCTCATAACCATAGTTCCTGCAGCTCTACATGTCATGTCTTGCTCTACAGACACAAATACTTATCTATAAATACAAGTATGTATAAATACTCATATCTAGCTAAAGAAGAAAAATACACCTCTAAAAAGAATAGCACAGCTACTTGGTTATTTTCAACTTGGAATTCACATACATGTGATTATGACTTATCCTCATACATCTTAAATGTTTAAATACACTTTATAAGTAGTATGTTTATATAAATACCTTTTAGCATTTTTATTTGAAAAATAATTTCTAATCTAAGTCTTTCTAGTCAAATTACTACTGTACCTTGTAAAGCAGAGTGAATAACACAATGTGTAAAGTTTTACAGTGCAAAAGTCTCATGAGACCTTTATAGCTAGGATGGAGTGGTGTCCTTTTCTTATAAGGAGGCCAGGGATTGCCAGGGAATTTTCCACTCTGTTTTAAACTGCAAAAATAAAACAAAACCAAAATTAGATGACATACTCAAAATAAACTGTAATTCAAACAATAATTTATACACAAACATTTTTCTAAGTATTACTATTTTTAATCATAATTGCTTCAAAATGCCAAATATGTAACTATTATCCACACAGTTCATTTGGACTCTAGTAGTTAATTTGCAACAGGAAGAGAACCTCTCTCAAAAAAGAGAGCATATTTTTTAATTAGTCCCAAAGAACTAAGCTGAAAACTAGAAATATGAATGTAAAAATGCAAATAATGGGACTGAAGAGACAGCTGGGCAGTTAATGGTGCTTGCTTGCAAACTCTGAAGGCCCAGCTTCAATTCTCCAGATTCATGTAAAGCCAGGTGCACAAAGTGGGGCATGCATCTGGAGTTCATTTATAGTAGCAAGAGGCCCTTGGTGCACCAGCTAGTGCTCCTCCTCTCCCCTCTCCCCTCTTCCCTCTCTCTCCCTCCCTAAAATTGCAAAAAAGGCTGGAGAAATGGCTCAGTTCAATTCCCTAGGCACTAGGGTAGTTAGGCTTTGCAGGCAAGTGGCTTAACCCCTAAGCCATTTCTCCAGCCTTGTTTGCAATTCTTTAAAAATATTTTTATTTTTATTTATCTGAGGGAGGGGAGGAAACTGAAAAGGAAAAGGAAAGGAAAGGAGATAAAAGTAGGAAGTAAATTTCAACAATTACTGAAAGAACCTATAAACAGACCATAATCACCTCTCATACAACAAATAAAACTAGAAACCAACAGTAAAAATTAAACCAAAACTATGGATATGCAGGTATCTTTAAAAACATTGTGAGTTAAGGGCTGGGATCTGCTCAGTAGTAAAAGGTGCTTGCTTACAAAACCTAGGGAAGGACAGATGCACAAAGTGGCACATGCATCTAGAGTTTGTTCACAGCAGCAAGAATCCCTAGAGTGCTGATACTCCCCCCATAAATAAAATATTTTTCTACTAAACACTGTGAGTTTAAAATGCAAGGGTTAAAAAAAAAATCCCAACAGAGGGCTAGTGAGATGACTCAGAGGATAAAGAGCTTGCCCCACAAGAAGAAGAACCTGAGTTCAAATACCCAAACTTCAAGTTAAAAGCTAGAAGCCATGGCGGGCCTCTGTATTCCCAGCATTCATACAGCTCTTGCTTCCTTTCTTAGTGAAGCAGAAATGAATTTCCTAGAAGCTCCTGGACCACCTAACTTGAGTTCAAGGCCTGGGCTACAGAGTGAGTTCCAGATCAGCCTGGGCTAGAGTGAGATACTGACTTCAAACAAACAAAAAAATTAAAAACATAACAAAAAATTATATTTTGGGTTGGAAAGATAGATCATCAGTTAAGTGCATTTCCTGAGCAGGTATAAGGGCCTAAGGAAGCCTGAGACTGCCTGAATTCCAATCTCCAGATCCCACTTAAAACAGCTGGGTGTGGCCAGGCACCCCTACAAGGAGCAGAGACCAAAGAATCTCCTCTCCAGAGCTCCACAAGCTCCTGAATAGGTAAAGGGAGACTCTGGCTCAAAAAAAGATCAGGTAGAAGAACAATGGAGTGGGACACACAATATTCCACTCCTACCACCACAGTTGAGCATATGGGGCACCACCTGGACACATGCACGTGGATAGACCATACATACAACAGGACATGCACACATACATAATTTTAATCAACTGCTCTCTGACTGGATATGAGGCCTACCTTAGTGGGAGGAATTCATGCCTGGTACTGAGAACCAGGTCAGACGCCTATGGCTTGGAAGGTCACAGACCCTAGAGGGGAGCTTCAACTGTTCTTTGTCTATGTGTAGGTGTTATGACCATCAAATGGTCTTTTTTAAAATTTTTATTTATTATCAAGGAGAGGGAGGGAGGGAGGGAGGGAGGGAGGGAGGGAGGGAGGGAGGGAGGGAGGGAGTGCCAGGGCCTCCTGCAACTGCAAACAGAACTCTAGACACATGCAGCACTTTGTGCACCAGGCTTCTTATGTGGGTACTTGGGAACTGAGTCTACATCAGGTTTGCAAGCAAGTGCTTTTAACCTCTGAGCCATCTCTCTAGCCACCTCCCTAAAAAAAGCCTTTTAACAATATATTTATTGGACTGGAGAGATGGCTCATCAGTGAAGGCGCTTACCTGAAAAACCTAATGACCCTGATTTCGATTCCCCAGTATCCACATAAAGCCAGATACACAGTAGCACATGCATCTGGAGTCCATTTGCATTGGCTAGAGGCCCTGGTGTACCCATTCTCTCTGTCTCTCTCTGCCTGTAAATAAATAAGTAAATAAGTAAATGTATATATATTGATTACATATATTAATGAATTACATGTATTAATATATAATTATATATTAAAATACTATATATTAATTAAAATAATATTTTAATTTATTTGTAAGAAGAAAGAGAGAAGAGCGACAGACAGACAGAATGGGTGCTCCAGAGCCTCTAGCTGCTTCGAATGAGCTCCAGATGCATGTGCCACTTTGTGCATTTGGCTTTACATGAGTATTGGGAATCAAACCAGGATCATTAGGTTTTTCAGGTAAGTGTCTTAACTGCTAAGCCACCTCTCCAGCCAATGAAAGCCTTTTAAATGTATATGTTTCTGCCCTCTAATTAATGCTGCTCCCACTTTTGGTTAGAGAAGCTTCCTTTGACAGTTGGCAGAGAATACCTGGGAGATCCAAGACCCATCAAAATGACATGAAGAGAAAGCCAAATGCCTAGCACTGGACAAGTCATCTCTATCACACACCCTGGTGATAGAGATGACTCAGGGCTCGGGGAACACTGTAGAGGAAGTGGCTGACTAAATATGAGTGCTGCTCTCACTGCTAGCCAGGTAGCTTTATTTATGAAGATTGCAATAAACTGAGGAAATTCCAAACTCATCAAAGCCGAGATTAAGAAACTACTGAGGGCTCAACACATAATGAGAAATCTATCACACTCTCCAAGACTTGAAACTTTGTGGAAGAGGGAGTAGAAGGAATGTTAGATCCATTAGGTGGTGAGAACTTTGGGACACTGTCCTCCAGGCATGAACTGATTGATACATTCATGACTCCACATTGATTACCAATACCCACAGGAGAGCTGCACTGTTCTGAGCCCATCAACATTTTAACAGAGAGGACAAAAAGGAAGAGACAACAAAACAGAGGAAGGGCTACCTAAAAAAAAAAAAAAAAAAAAAGAGTTGAGAGCAGAGGAGAGGAGACAAAAGAGAGTAACATATGAGGAATATGATCAAAGTACAGTATGTTCATATATTAAAGCCCCCAATTTAAAAAAAATCAAAGTTCAAAATGCCTATACTATACTCTCTCTCTCTTCCCCTTGCAAACAAATAAATAAATTTAAATATATATTTTAAAAAATCAGTAGTACCTAGTGTCTCAGTAACTGCAGGAAGGGAGATAGGAGGCTAAAACAAGAAAGCTCTAATGTAAAGTGTGCCTCTCCCCACTGCACAGAATTCTGCAAGGACTTGTTTCTACAAGAAAAGCAAGCACAGTTAACAGTACATGAAATTAAAACTGGGGAATGCATATTTCACAGTCTCTAGGTTTATCTCCATTCAATTCATACACCAGTGAAGGCCAGACCACTATATTCTGGAAAATATTTGAAAACTTTTCTGTGAGAAATTTAACAAGAACAAAAATATCTATTGCGACAAATATAAAATATCTCAAAACACCTACTTAGATATCTAAATTACCCTATATGAAAACTTGGAATCTGTAAATTCTTATTAACAGGCATCCAGAATTATCAGACAACTAAGGAATGCCTCTCACACAGAAGCTGGAGGCAGGATATTGCTCTTAGAGGAAAAGGATATTATATAGAGAGAAAAATCTTTAAAATAAACATCATTAACACATTAGAGAAATGAGTTGCATCTACAATTCATAAAGATGTCACAAAATTAGCCGGGCGTGGTGGCGCATGCCTTTAATCCCAGGACTCAGGAGGCAGAGGTAGGAGGATCACCATGAGTTCAAGGCCAGCCTGAGACTACAGAGTGAATTCCAGGTCATCCTGGGCTACAGTGAGACCCTACCTCGAAAAAAAAAAAAAAAAAAGATGTCACAAAATTAACTTTGCATTTTTTAAATTTTCAATTGGTAAACTGAGTGTGGTGGCGCACACCTTTAATCCCAGCACTCAGGAGGCAGAGGTAGGAGGATCGCTGTGAGTTTGAGGCCACCCTGAGACTACATAGTGAATTCCAGGTCAGCCTGGGCTAGAGTGAGACCCTACCTCAAAAAACAAAAAATAAAAAAATTTAAAAAAAAAATGTTTAGCCTTTATCTTATTTCTCCTTTTACTCTAAGCACTACCCATTAAATATGCAAAACACATATTAACAAAGCATTACAAAATAAAGTTATAAATATGTTCAAGGCAGCAGGAATCCATCATTTTGACTACTCTTTTCAAAAGCATTAATGGAATCATGCAAATGAAATGTTATATGAGAGAAAAAATAATTTAAGTGGCTGAAATTAACAGCTAATTATTGACCAGTTGGAGACATCATACTTTCAAAAATGAGGCAGCTGCAGGGCGTGGTGGCGCACGCCTTTAATAGCACTTGGGAGGCAGAGGTAGGAGGATCGCCCTGAGTTCAAGGCCACCCTGAGACTACAGAGTGAATTCCAGGTCAGCCTGGACTAGAGCGAGACCCTACCTCGAAAAACCAAAAAAAAAAAAAAAAAAAAAAAAAGAGGCAGCTGTCATTAACCTTCAAGAAGAGAAATGGGAAGCAATAGAAATTATAGTACAAAAAAATTACTGTCCAGTTGAGTTTTGAACAATCACTATGATATCATGTTGAGCCCGGTGTGGTGGCTAGAGGCCCTGTGAACCTATACCCTCTTATACTCACTCTCTAAGCTGCCTCCTTGCTGGGTAGCATTCACAGTCCTGGAAGGCATTATATGGGCTACTGGGAAGGAAAATTTATAAACACTCTTGCCCAGTTGTGGACCATTTGTCATACATAACCAAACAACCAGGCAAGATGTACCTGCTGGCACAATAGTGGCATGACTGCTATGGGAGTAACCAAAGGCACCCTCATTATGTTTGAGGCCCACTCCATGGAAAGAAGTCAAGCTAGGTACCAAAACCCTAGTCAAAAATCCATGGCAAAGGAGGTCACAGGCCCAAGGAAGCAAAGCTACTACTGTTGTTTGGCGAAGTGGAAATGTTGTACCCATCAACTTGCCCTCTATATATTTATGTTTACACTTCTCTCAACTTTGGCCAGAGAAGCTTCTTTTTGTAGGTGTCAATAACTATAGAGGTGACTCAACTTGTCACAGTGCTGAAAATAAGTGGGTAATTTATATCACCCCCTCCAAGGCTCAGAGAACATTGTGGAATAGGGAATAGAAAGAATATAAAAGCCAGAGGAAAGAGAGAAGAGCTGCAGAAGACTGTTTTCTGGACAGTACATGAACTCATAGAAACTGTTGTCATCTGCACAAGGCTTTCACAATGCTGGGCCACCAATACTCTATCATGAATGGTGGAGGAGAGAGCATGGCAGCCCAAATCTCTCCATGAGAAGTTATTGGTAGAGAATGACTGGTGGTGGGAAAGTGGGGAGACAATTTCTTCAGTGGTATAGCTACTGTTACATTTTATATGCTCTAGGAAATAACTGCTCATCCATGCTCATGCAAGCACCCATAATTAAACTCAGTGGGTCACACATACACAGACATCAAAGTAGAAAAAGAATGAGTTTAATGGGAGGGAGAAGGAGGTAAAGAAAAGTTATTAGTAGATGATTATGATCAAAATAATTATATACACATGCAAAAATATCGATAAAGATAATTTTTAATATTTTGTTTGAGAGAGAGGGAGATAGGGAGAGAGAGAGAGAAAGAGAGAGAGAGAGAGAGAGAGAGAGAGAGAGAGAGAGAGAGAGAGAGAGAGAGAGTGGATGAGCCAGGTCCTCCAGCTACTGCAAATGAACTCCAGACACATGCACCACCTTGTGCATCTGGCTTTATTTGGCTACTGGGGAATCAAACTCAGGTCCTTCTGCCTCACAGGTGATGGCTCACTGCTGAGCCATCTCTCCAACACAATAAATATAATTTAAAAAAGAAAATGGAGTGGGGCATGGTGGTGCACACCTTTAATCCCAGCACTTGGGAGGCAGAGGTAGAAGGATGGCCATGAGGTTGAGGCCAGCCTGAGACTACATAGTGAATTCCAGGTCACCCTGGGCTAGAGTGAGACCCTACCTTGAAAAACCAAAAAAAAAAGAAAGAAAATATTATTCCTCCGAACAAAAAAAGTGCCCATGTATGTTACTGTGTTGTTTTAACAGGCTGCACAACATTGGCACCAAAGACATCTGGGATAATTTATGGGGGTGGGAGAAGAGCAGACCTGACATTTATTAAATGTTAAAACAATCATAACTATCTTTAAGTAATACCAAGTGCTCACTGGGAGACAAAAACTTTGCCTAGTTGAACACTGCTGATGGGACAAAAGAACTGCTCAGGATTAAATAAAAAGTTTGCTCCCAGGCGTGGTGGCGCACGCCTTTGATTCCCAGCACTCGGGAGGCAGAGGTAGAAGGATCACTGTGAGTTCAAGGCCAGCCTGAGACTAAATAGTGAATTCCAGGTCATCCTGGGCTAGAGTGAGACCCGACCTCGAAAAACCAAAAGTTTGCTAAATGAAAATAATAGAAATGACTTGGACTGAGGAGATGGCTCAGAGGTTGAAGGCACTTGCTTGCAAAGCCTGCTTACCCAGAATCAATTTCCCATGTAAAGCCAGACACACAAAGCAGTGCATGCTTCTGAACTTCTTTGCGGTGGCAAGAGGCCCTGGCATGCCTATTATCATATTCATATTCTCTCTCGTTCTCTCTCACTCAAATAAATAAGTAATATAAAATAAAAAGAAGCAACTGTTTTATATGCAATAAGGTATAAATGTGTATTATTAAATAAAAATTTCCCATTTAAAACTAGTTAAGTAATTAACATAAACAAGGTCCTTCAAAGTTTGAAAGATTCAGCCCAATCCTAATACAAATTTCTATTACACAGTAAGACAGAATATTTATTTTATAATTAATTCTTACATACTTAGTGACAAATAGCCATAATCACCCTTAAAAATAAACAGAGCAATTTAAGACAACAATGTTTATTTTATGAATTCCACTGCTGGTTTTTCCATGCAAATGTTTCCTCCCATCCATTTTTCATTTTTCAACTTTTCAACATGTACTATTCAAGTCTATTCATTCAACAAACATTCTGAATGCCTACTAGGAGACAGTGCTGATAGACAATGAGGATGTATAAGAAATACAGACAAAAAAATGTCCCTCAAAGATCTAAGAGTTTAAAAAAAAGGCTTCAAGAAAACCAATGAATATCAAATTACATAAAAGCATAAAAAGAGGTGGCTCAGTAAACAGAGGACTTCAGATTTTATGCAAAAGAAAATAGAAACAGAACACTGACTTCTGAGAAATAAAGCTAATCTCAACTCAAACTATCTCCTTCAAAGATTCTACAGAAAGGCAAAACAAGTTGCAGATGGCTTAGCTGTTGTTTTTGTTGTTACTGCTGTTTCAAAGACTTTTGTTTGTTTGGTGGAAAGGGAAGTATGCTAAAATTCCATATTATAAACTTTCTTCACATAGTTTTCCATGACTATGTATGTATTACTAAAAACTCATGGCAAAAAGAAAGTTTCAATTATATCCGGTATCTATAATTACACTGATAGTTACCTAAATAGACATTGTCTCAAGGTCCTGTAACATTTTTAACTTGTTTAAAAATAAAAGCTGTTAATAATATTCGACAATATTATATTAACTAAGGTTTACAAAGAGATAGAAATAGTATATTTAAAAACACAATGAAGTATGAAACAAATTCTTCATTAAAGATACTCTTTCAAAAAACTTTCTATAATCAACATTTTATTTTGTTGTATTTTGCATAAGAAAAATTTATTTTGCTTTGACTGTTTTCTCAACTGTCAAAACCAGCAATATTCTCACACTTTTTGCAGACACTCATCATCTTTGATGTTGGACAATTTTATTTTCTTAAACTTGTGCCTCCTCTACTGATTCAAAAGTAGAACAACCAAATGTCTCAAATTCAACAGATCAAACAGCAACAGTGTTTCTATGTTTTGATTTAGTCATCATGCTTTGTAAAACTTATTTTATCCTATTAACAACAAATTCTGGGTTTGCTGTTCGCTTGCCACATAGCCTCCGCCTCTGGAGTGCTGGCGTTACAGGCATGTGCCACTACATCCAGCTTAACATCAATAGTGATATTTTGAGAATAGAAATCTCAGCCAGACTGACTTTTTAAAACTTAAAATACCATTTTCTCTTCTACAGTGAAATACTGCAATGAGAATATGTATGATGATTGAAATTTTCTATGTAAACACAAAGTACCGCATAATGATACTACTCAATGTAATGGACTTACAATGCTGTGTATCTGTCCATTGCAGACTGCACATCTCTGCGGTAAACTGTTCGAAGAATGACCATGACAGGGTCAAACTCCTGATCCCAGACTTCAGCTTTTATGCAAAAGAAAATAGAAACAGAACACTGACTTCTGAGAAATAAAGCTAATTTCTAATTATTTATCACATTTGTTAAGTACATTTTAATTTCAAAATATGGAATAGTTGGCTTTAATCAATTTGTCTGAATGAGCTCTAAACTACTGCTACAAATCAAAAACCATAATTTCATCATTAGGACTGTTCTCTAAGTCTCACAAGCACTAGTGAGCAAAAGTTGTATAACAACGCTCCATAATTTAGTTCACTTTTGTGGGGTCCTGGGGTTTACTGTTGTTTGGTAAGGTGCCTATTAGAAAATAAGAAAGATAGTAACACCATGCAAAGTATTCCAAGGTAAGGGCTGGAGAGATGGCTCAGTTAAGGCATTTGCCTGCAAAGCCTAAAGACCCTGGTTCAGTTCCCCAGTGCCCATGTAAATCCAGATGCCCAAGGTGGCACATGCGTCTGGAGTTCGTTTGCAGTGGCTGGAGGCCCTGGCATGCCCATTCATTCTCTTTCTCTCTCTGTATCTCTGCTTGCAAATAAATGTTTTTTAAAGTGTTCAAAGGTAAAAATGTAAAAGCTAGACTAAAAACTTAGTGAGAAGTTGATTTTTAAGTTTTACTTTATTGATTTATTTTCTACCCCTCAGATAAAATTAACACTCATTCATTCTCCTTGACTTCTGCATAATTAAGAACAGCTATCCTGTATATTATATATGCACAATTGTGGCATACAAGATGATTTTTAAGTACTGTGTATAAATAGCATATTATTATAATAATTATGTAATTATAATATATATCAGAAAATTGTAAGATATAAAAAACTTATAACCTCACTATTAATTTGCTTAAGATGAAGTTTTTTAAAAAAGACTAATTCAAGAAAACACTGAGATACTAACTACGTAACAATAGAAATGACTTTTTTTTTAGAAATGACTTTTAACTGTGGCAAAAACTCAAAATATGACCCAAGAATAATTTTAGAAACCAATGAAATACTGTCTCTTGGTACCACCTATACCACATCAACCTCAGGCCCAGGAGAAACTACAGAGGATGCTGTGATAGGAGTATTGCTCTCACCACAAGCCAGATAGCCAGCTCCAGTGAGATGTCATTGAACAATATGGCTAATCAAAATGCATTAACCAGGCATGGTGGTACATGCCTTTAATCACAGCACACGAAAGGCAGAGAGGTAGAAGGATAGCTGTGAATTTGAGGCCAGCCAGGAACTATAGTGTGTATTACAAGTAAGCCTGGGCTACAGTGAGACCTTATCCCAAAAATACCAAAAAAGAAAACATTAGGGGTTGGAGAGATGGGTCAGTGGTTAAGGCACCTGCATGCAATGCCTAAGGATCTGAGTTCGATTACCCAGTACCCATATAAAGCCAGATGCACAAAGTGGTGCATGCATCTGGAGTTCATCTGCAGTAGCTGGAGGACCTGACATGCCCATTCTCTCTATCTTCTCTATGTCTTTCTCTGCTTACAAATAAATAAAAAATATCTCTTTTTTAAAATAAAACATTAAAGCAAAAACCCAGAGGCTACAGAGAACTCAACACTGAATCAGACAGCTAAGGGGCCCACCTTGGCTAAGAACATTGTGGAAGAGGAAGCAGAAAGATTGTATAAGAGCCACAGAGTGGATAGGAATACCCTGAGGCACATTCCCCCTACAGAAAAAAATTAAAACTTCAGGATCACACAGTGAAAACCAGTAACATCACTGAGAAGGACCCTCAGGGAAAGGGTAAGAGAGGATTACCTTCAGTAAAAGCATAAATATCTCTTTCTTAGATTAAGTAGCTAAATTTGATTTTTTTTTTCTCTTTTCTTTCTTCCTAGGAAAAAGTCTTAACAACTGAAACCATTTAGGGAATGAGCTTAAGCTAATTTCAACTGGCTAGCACAACAAATTATTAACTATAGTCCCTAATTTGCCTCCAACTTCATTGTGTATGCCAACCATTTTCAGAGCTTCTGATGAGAGCAAACAGGGACTGCAGAGAGGCTGGCAGAGGTAATCCTTATACCATACTTTAGTAAATACAGCATCACACAAGAACACCAACCCCCTCCAAAATTTGTCTAAATTTCAGGTGTAAAGTGCTTTTTACATAATAAAGAAACATTTTGCTTTTCTTTTAATAGAATATATTCTAACAAGAGGCCTTAGGCTGTTCCTATTACTTGTGAAATACACACAAAAAAAATCCCAAATGATAACATTTCTTCTGTGGTTTGCCAAATACTCAGAATGCACAATGGATTGCTATTTAGACAATAAATGTTGAGCAGATCAAGAAACACATAATTACGTTCTGGGGCTGGAGAGATGGCTTAGCAGTTAGAATGCTTGCTTCTAAGGCCTGATTGCCTGTGTTCCATTCCCCAATACCCATGTAAAGCCAGATGCACAAAGTGACACATGCATTTGGAGTTTGTGTGAAGTGGCAGGAGGCCCTGACATGCCTATATTCTTCATCATCATCTTTTTCTCGCTTCTTGCATATAAATAAACATATTTTTAAAAAGAAAAAAATCTAAAAGTTAAAAAAAAGAAAAAAACCTGTGAATGAAAATCTCATTTATTTATCTTATAATAAAGAAAACCTAGAAGAGAGGAAAACCTTAGAAGGCCAACCACTTAAGAGAAAAGCTTCCATATATCTATATAGGTACAAATTATAAGGGCTATCAGCATTCTAGACAGACTTTTGGAGTTCTCATGTTAAAAATTGGATAGTGAGATCAATTTCAAATTCAAATAAAGATACATTATTTTATAATGCATGGTTCATTTATATTATAGCACTTATTAAAATAAACTAGGGTTCATATCTGAAGGTCCTTTTATAGTTTGGTCATTTAGGAAGGCATAATATAACATAAATGTTTAAATAAGCTGGGCATGGTGGCACACACCTTTAATCCCAGCACTTGGGAGGCAGAGGTAGGAGGATTGCTGTGAGTTCAAGGCCAGCCTGAGACTACATAGTGAATTCCAGGTCAGCCTGGACTAGAGCGAGACCCTACCTTGAAAAAAAAAAAAAAAAAAAAGTTTAAA
>PVHP010039660.1:0-16241 GCA_004024765.1 Zapus hudsonius | reverse complement strand
CGTGGGTGCTTTCTTTAGCTCCGGGTCCGTGACCTGTGTCATTTCTCTGAATTTAGAGTCACCATGGGTGTAACTCTCTTTTCTGCCCATTCTCGCTGCCTGGCACCCTCTCCTGGTCCCAAACCATCACCGCTCTTGGCCTTTCTTCCCGGGCAGGAGCCGTGTGTCCACAAGTTTATGGCTCTGCTCTAACTACTTCTCTTAATTAAATCCCACATTTTCTGCTGAGAACTATTCCCCAACCCTCCATGTGCGTATGACTCTAGCCTTCTTCCTAAATCCCAATTTCTCTTCCATAAACCCCACAATTTGTGATTGCTTCCTAAATAGACTTCATAATTCCTAATCTGTCCTTCTTGACTTTGCCTTTAGCTACTCTTTGTGAAAGATAGCAAAGAACAGGCTGGAGAGATGGCTCAGCGGTTAGGGCACTTGCCTCCAGTGCCTAAGACCCGGGGTTCAATTCCCCAGGTCCCACATGGGCCAGACCCACAAGGTGGTGGCCCTGGTGCTCTCTCGCTCTCTCTCTCTCTCTCTCTGTATCTCTCTGCTTGAAAATGAATAAAGAAAATATTTTTTAAAAATTTAAAAAAGATAGCAAAGAACACAAATCGGGGTTCATAACCTAGGGGAGTACCTCCTGAACCCCCAAATCCTGCATTATTAGAACAGTGCTCAACTGAGGAATAAGTCGCCCAAGGGTCGCCACAGGTCTGCTTTCAAATTCATGGATTTAATATAGGGTGAGCTTTGGGGAGGAGGCAAGGTCACACTTGGGAAGCGGAGGAAGGACGGCTCAGACCCCCACCTCCTGGCCCCTTGGCAGAAGGACAAGAATACAGGAAGCAGCCGCCTCTCTGAGCTACTGGGAGGGGTGGCAGTGTCCTCGGGAGAGGAGAGGAGTCCCAGGTCTGTCCCACAGCTGGGTTGGGGTGTCGAGGGAAGGGAAGCAGGGCCAGATGGGGATCAGAGGCAGGCAGGAGGCCCAGGGCAAAAAACGGGGATGAAGCAGCGGTAATGAGATTAGCTGTCAGGGACCAGGGTGGGTGCAGAGGCCGCAAGGAAACAAGCCCACAGGCGTGATGCTCTTTTTCTTTTTCTTTCTTTCTTTTTTTTTTGGGGGGGGAGGGTCTCACTCTAGTCCAGGATGACCTGGAATTCACTCTGTAGTCTCAGGGTGGCCTTGAACTCACAGCAATTCTCCTACCTCTGCCTCCCAAGTGCTGGGATTAAAGGCGTGTGCCACCACACCCGGCTAATGGTATATTCTTTAAAATATAATTTAGGTTTAGGTGGAAGTGACCTGATGTAGGTCAAGGAGCACCTGTGCATGGTTAATTACCACTATTCCCAACCTCTCCTGTCACTTTCCTTTGCTCCCAAAAGTCACTCCCAACCATCTGTTTCCATCCTTAACCTTTTACCAACCAACCAACAAAAACAACCCCTCGGCCACCCATGCCAGTGATTTCCAAGTTGTCCACCCACTGTAGGAGTCTCCATTTAAGAACCCAGAACAGGGCTAGAGAGATGGCTCAGCAGTTAAAGGTGTGTGCTTGCAGAGCCTTGAAAGCCTGGGTTCCATTCCTCAGTACCCATGTAAATTTGCTTTTGGTGGCAGGAAACCCTGAAGTGCCTCTCTTTCTCATTAAAAACAAAAGAAAACAAAAAAGCAGATCAGGGCTAGAGAGATGGCTCTGTGGATGAAGTATTTGCTGTGCAAGTGTGAGGATCTGAGTTTGGATCCCCGGACCTCACATTAAAAAACAGAAACGAAGCCTGATGTGGTGGAGCTTTCCTTTAATCCCACACTAGGGGGCGTGGTGGAGCTCTCCTTTAATCCCAGCACTAGGGGGCATGGTGGAGCTCTCCTTTAATTCCACACTAGGGGGCGTGGTGGAGCTCTCCTTTAATCCCACACTAGGGGGCGTGGTGGAGCTCTCCTTTAATCCCACACTAGGGGGCGTGGTGGAGCTCTCCTTTAATCCCAGCACTGGGGAGGCAGAGGTAGGAGGATCGCCGTGAGTTTGAGGCCACCCTGAGACTACAGAGTGAATTCCAGGTCAGCCTGGGCTTCAGAAGAGACCCTACCTTGAAAAACCAAAGAAAGGGCTGGAGAGATGGCTCAGCGGTTAAGTTGCTTGCCTCCAGAGCCTAACTACCTGAGTCCAGGTAAAGCCAGATGCACAGTGGTGCCTGTTTCTGGAGTTTGCAGAGGCTGGAGGCCCTGGTGCTCCCATTCTCTCTCTCTCTCTATTCTCTCTATTCTCTCTCTCTCTATTCTCTCTCTCTCTCTCTCTGCTTGCAAATAAATAAAAAGTAAACACTAAATAACGCTCCAAAGCACGCATAGCTCACATTTATCTTTCCCTCATCTGTGGCTAGACAAGATGCCTCCAAGCCTCTCTGAGGGCCTGCTTTTCATTCTCAGCCACTCAGGGGATCAGAGGGGATTAGGATTTTCAAGGGGATTAGGCGTGTGACCTTGGGCTCCTGTTAACCCCACACATTCCTGGGACATTACCATTTAGTGCTTTGGCCTGCTCCCGGGAATATGGATTTTGTTGGCGTTTTTTTATTAAGATTTAATATTTTATTTATTTATCTGCAAGCAGAGAGGAGAGAGAATGGGTGCACCAGGACCTCCAGCCACTGCAAACGAACCCCAGATGCATGCACCACTTTGTGCATCTGGCTTTACGTGGGTCCTGGGGAATCGAATCTGGGTCGTTAGGCTTTGCAAGCAAGTGCCTTAATTGCTGAGCCATCTCTCCAGCCCCTGTTTTTTTGTTTTGCTTTGTTTTTTTGGAGGTAGGGTCTCGCTGTAGCCCAGGCTGACCTGGAATTCACTATGTAGTCCCAGGTGAGCCTCGAACTCACAGGCATCCTCCTGCCTCTGCCTCCCAAGGCGTGTGCCTCCATGCCCATCTGGATCTGGATTTTTAAGAGACCTGGAAGAAATATTTTATTTATTCATTTTCAAGCAGAGAGAGAGAGAGAGAGCACCAGGGCCACCACCTTGTGGGTCTGGCTAATGTGGGACCTGGGGAATTGAACCCAGGTCCTTAGGCACTGGAGGCAAGTGCCTTAACCGCTGAGCCATCTCTCCAGAAACCTGGAAGTTTTTGAACATTTGACAGGTTCCAGTCCTGGCACCTTCCAAGGGGTCCTTGCAGAACTGCCCTTCTGCAACCTCAGTGGCGAGGAGACCCAAACTGCCTGGTACATTCCCTCTGCCAAGTGGCTCAGAGCACCCCAGGGTGGTCATCCCCCAAAGGGAGACAGCCTGGGACCCAGGGAGAGGGCGCTCCCACCTGCCCAGAGGGTGGGCTCTGTCGCCACCTGGCGGTGATGCTGTGTCGGTGCACCATCCCCGCCTCCAGCCATGGACACCTGGGGCCCCGCATCCCTGCACCCTCCAAAGGAAGCCATCAGAGGAGTGGGTGGCCCTGCAGACTCTACAGGGGACCGGGACCTGGCTTGTTTCTGCACCTTTAATTTGGAGGAGGGAGGCGGAGGACGGAAGGGCTTAAGACAGGATCTGAGTGCTGGAGAGATGGCTCAGCAGTTAAGGCACTTGCCTCCAGTGCCTAAAGTCCCAGGTTCAATTCCTCAGGATCCACATAAGCCAGACCCACAAGGAGGTGACCCTGGTGCTCTCTCTCTCTGTCTCTCTCTATGTCTCTCTCTCTCTCTGTATCTCTCTGCTTGAAAATGAATAAATAAAATATTTTTTAAAAAAAGACAGGATCTGACCCTGTAGCCCATGCTGGCCTCAAACTCAGGGCGATCCTGTCTCACTCCAAGAGTTGGGCTTATGGGCGTAAACCACTTTCTCCACCTTATAACTCAATGCTTTTAAAAATTTAAATTTTATGTAGAGCGTGCCCTTAATCTCAGCACTGGGGAGGCAGAGGTAGGAGGATCGCCATGAGTTCAAGGCCAGCCTGAGACTATGTAGTGAATTCCAGGTCAGCCTGGGTTAGAGCGAGACCCTACCTTAAAAAACAAAAAACTGGGCATGGCCCTTGTCTTTAGTCCCAGCACTCCAGAGGCTGAGGCAGGAGGATCACCGTGAGTTCAAGGCCAGCATGGGCTAGAGTCAGACTCTTTCTTGAAAAAGAAATTATTTTTTTAATCCACAGAGGGGTGAGGTCATGTGTTTACTGACAGTAACTTCCATGGGGTTAAAGACACACAAGAGAATGTCGGGCCCTGGGGTGGGGCTTCTCACCTCTCTGGGACATGGGGGTGGGCTGTGAGAATTAACTGGGAGCACTGGAGAAATTTCATCTTTTGAAAGTGAGTTGAATTCTGGAAAGCAGCAGAAATTCCCGTGGAATTGAGTCTGGTGACTAACTCAGTGATCTGAATTCAAAACAAGACCTGGCCTGTTTGTCCTGCGGCTGGAGTCCAGGGGGAAGTGGGGTTTATCCCAGAGATGCCCCTGCCATGGGTGCCTCGCTTCCATGCAGCCACGACCCAAGCCTGAGCGCTTTACAGGCCTGATCCCCTCTGCACACCCTGGGGTCTAAGGTTTCTCCTGGAACCAAAGCAAACCTCACTGTGTTCAGGGGTAGAAAACTCAAATACAGCCCAGCATGGTGGCGCACACCTTTAATCCCAGCACTCGGGCTGCAGAGGCAGGAGGATCGCCTTGAGTTCGAGGCCTGCCTGAGACTACAGAGTGAATTCCAGGTCAGCCAGGACTAGAGTGAGACCCTGCCTCAAATAAAAAACAAAAACAAAGAAACAGAAATATCATGCATGAGTATGGAAATTGTCAAAAAAATTTACAATTAAATTTTATGAAAAATATATGTGAATACGTACATTCATGGGAATATGAAAGGTGATACCCTCAGGATCCCGTCTAGTAAATCTCAACTTAGAGCTGGAGAGATGGCCTAGCGGTTAAGGCATTTACCTATAGAGCAGAAGGACCTGAGCTCAAATCCCCAGTACCCACATAAAGTCAGATGCACAAGGTGTTGCGTGTGTCTGGAGTTCCTTTGCAGTGGCTGGAGGCCCTGGAGCGCCCTCTCTCTCTCTCTCTCTGTATCTCTCTGCTTGAAAAATGAATAAATATTTAAAAATATATTTATATTTTTAATTGAGAGTGAGAAAGAGAGGCAGAGAGAGAGAGAGAGAGAGAGAGAGAGAGAGAGAGAGAGAGAGAGGACACCAGGGCCACCGCCTTGTGGGTCTGGCTTATGTGGGTCCTGGGGAATTGAACGGGGGTCCTTAGGCACTGGAGGCGAGCGCCTTAACCTCTGAGCCATCTCCCCAGCCCCATCTTGTCCTCTAGTTGTGTGTCTTTCCCTTCCTAGAACGGAGGGCCCATCTCTGCTCGGCCCTGAGCCCCTGGCCCAGAGGGTCCCTGCAGCCATAGCTGCTCCCAAGGGCCCCTCGGCCTCAACCCTGAGAAGCCGAGTCTCTGGGGCTCAGATGAGATTAGCAGGCGGGGCTGGGAGCGCAGGGCTCCGGCCAGAGGAGCTCAGAAGCCGCCATGCCTCTGCAGAGCGAGACCCTCCGAGAGGTGTGGGCCTCAGACAGGTGAGAGCCCCCCATTGCTTGACCTGCACCCCAGGACCCAGAAGCAGGGTGGGGAGTCACCTGATTCTTTTGTACCCTCAGCGGGCATGAGGAGGAAGACCCCAGCCCAGAGGTCCAGAGTCTTCCCAAGCCGGTAGGTCACTTACAAAGGAGACGCAAAAACGCCCCACTGTGTGCACAGGGTAGGGGGCTTCAAGGGGGGAGGGTCCCCTCACCAGGGTCTGCAGTCGCATATGCTTGGGTGTTAGGGGAGGAAAGGGGGGATTAAAGACTTGGGGTACCCAGGGGGTGTTGGAAAGCTCTGGGTCTTGGAAGTGGCCTAGTGCATGGATGGGGGTGTCTTGACACCCCAAGAAGGGGGCTTCACTGGAAGGTGGATTTGAAAGGGGGAGAATGGGGGGTGGGGTGAGAATTATCGTGATTTATTCTCTACTTATGGAAGCCATCTATAAAAAGTTAAGCAGAAGGAGATGGAGGTTTCAGGGCTCCTGGGGATAATCCCCAGCTATTTCTGAAGGGATTAGAGGGGGAGGGGAATCCTGGGGGAGCCCCTCTTTGCTTCCTCCCCTCCTCTTGACCCCCATTCCCAGAGATCTGCCCTGGGACAAAAGTTGAAGAAGAAGAAAACGGACACCCCCAAATCCCCGGGGTCCAAGCCCCGCAAAGCCCGAGGTGGGTTAGGGTACAGGTGGGGGGTGGCCCTGGATGCTGAGGTCCCAGCCTGGGTCCTCACCTGGACATGGGGGCAGGGATGGAGGCCAGGGGGTGCTGAAGGTGGGAAAGATCCTTGGATCTCCCCCTGGAGGGCCAAGGACAGCGTCTGCCTGAACCCCACATCTGACCTAGCTGGACGCAGGAAGCCAGGTGGGGAGCCCCCCACAGACCCCGCCGAGGCCCATGCACCCCACACGGTCTATGCCAAGTTCCTCCGGGACCCTGAGGCTAAGAAGCGTGACCCCAGGGAAACCTTCCTGGTGGCCGGAGCCCCGGATGCTGGAGATGGTGAGCCAGGCCAGGGGAGCCTGGGAGGATTTTAGTGGATGCCAGAAGGGAAGGTGACAGGGGTCTGTAGAGGGGTCCCAGAATGGGGTGTCGCCCACCACAGATCACTTTGCAGAGAGGTGCAGCGAGGCTCCCCAGCAATCCACAGAGGCTGGACCACCCTGACCCCATGTGGGGAAATTCTCTATCCACAGAGGACGAAGAGGATGACCTCGAGGAGGAAGACCTGGATGAGGAGGGCGAAGAGGAAAAGAAAGAGAAAAGCCCTCAGCTCCCCAAGAAACCCCTGAAGGAGAGGAAGACCAAGGCCCAGGGGGCAAGAGGTGGGTGCTGGGGACCAGCGGCCCCCCAGGGGCAGGGAGGCTCACCCACACTTCTCTAACCCTCTCTTTCTCCCCATTGATGCTCCTTAGGGGGGATTAGCGTGTGCACCCCTCTGAGGAACGCAGAAGACAGGACTTGAGTTTTCCTTGGGATTTTTGTTTCGACTCAATGTGAATTCCTGTTATAATTCTTTTTTTTTAAAGAATTTATTCATTTTCAAACAGAGAGAGAGAGAGAGAGAGAGAGAGAGAGAGAGAGAGAGAGAGAGAGAGGAGAGCATACCAGGGCCACCACCCTGTGGGCCTGGCATACGTGGGTCCTGGGGAATTGAACCCAGGGCCTTAGGCACTGGAGGCAAGTGCCTTAACCGCTGAGCCATCTCTTCAGCCCTAAGCTTCTATTCTTGTGGCTGGTGTTTTGTTTGGGTTTTTTTGTTTTGGAAGTACTGAGCATTGATCCCAGGGCCCTGTGCATCCAAGGCAAGCCCTCTACCACTGAACTACTGAGGAAGCTCCTTTTTCTTCTTCCTTCCTTTCTTTGTCTTTCTTTCTTTCTTTCTTTCTTTCTTTCTTTCTTTCTTTCTTTCTTTCTTTCTTTCTTTCTTTCTTTCTTTCTTTCTTTCTTTCTTTCTTTCTTTCTTTCTTTCTTTCTTGTTCTTTTTGTCTCAGGAGGAATGAACATAAGACCAAGAGAAGGCAGGCTGTGTGGCTCCTGTCAAGACCTTCAGCCTTCCTGGACACTGAGGCAGGATGGGGGGGGGGTTAGAAAGTGACCCTCAGGGGCTGGAGAGATGGCTCAGCGGTTGAGGCACTTGCCTGCAGTGCCTAGGGCCCGGGGTTCAATTCTCCAGGACCCACATAAGCCAGACCTCCCTCCCTCCTTCCTTCCCTTCCTCCCTCTCTTTCTCTTTGCTTGAAAATGAATAAATAAAATATTAAAAAAAAAAAAGAAGGAAAGTGACCCTCAGTCCTCCCCTGACCCTCGCTTCCCATCTCCCACTCGCAGGGGAACTGGGAAGTCCTGAGCTCCCACGGAAGCCTCTGAGAACCAAGAAGAAAGAGGCAGGAGAGAGGCCCAAGACGAGACAGCCCAAGAAGAAAGGTGAACTGGGGTGGGACTGTGACCCACCCCCTCACTTCTGCAGGGGAGGTGACAAAGATATTGACGTGTGTCCCCTCCACTTCCTCACTGCAGGGGCAGCGGAGAGCGACAAAGACCCCTCAGAAAGTCCAAGCAGGCAAAAGAAGAAAAGTCCAGCGTCCATGTTTCTGGTTAGGGAAGGCAGCCCAGCTGACAAGGGCCTGAGGAAGAAAGGTAGGTGGGTTGCTGGGCCCTAAGGTGGTTCTGAAAGGGGTGCCAGGGACCCCAACATTGTGTGGGTGCAAAGTAAGGGGAGATGTAGGTTCCAGAGCCAGACAACAAAGTGGGGGGGGGGCGTCTTGATTGCTGTGTGGCCCCAGACCAATGTCTTGGCTTTTCTGAGACTCTGGTTGTAACATGGGTTGACCTGTTTGTGTGTGTGTGTTTTGGGGGGAGCCCAAGGAAGACCCCGCCAGCCAGGGTGAGGAGTTTATAGCCTTTCCACTTCCATACTCAGGCGCCCCCAAAGGCTCAGAGGAAGAGAGGAAGGAGGAAGACGATGAAGAGGGAGAAGAGGAGGAGGCACCCAAGAATAGCAACCGGAAAGGCAAAGGAAAGAGAAAAGGCGAAAAGGTCATGACCCAAGGGGCAGGGGGCTGGGGTCCCTGTAGGGACACAGGTCGGCCCTGCACTGGGTGACTGGCGTTCAGGGCCTTGTGGGCTGGGGTTTGGTGGAGGGAGTGACAATTCTTTTTTTATTTCTAATTTTTAAATATTTTATATATTAATTTGAGAGAGAGAGAGAGAGAGAGAGAGATGCACCAGCGCCTCTAGCCACTGCAAATGAACTCCAGACGCATGTGCCACTTTGTGCATCTGGCTCTACGTGGGTGCTGGAGAATTGAACCTGGGTCATTAGGCTTTGCAAGCAAGTCCTTTAACTGCTGAGCCATTTCTCCAGCCCCATTTTTGTTTATTTACTTGTTTGTTTGTTTGCGATAGGGTCTCCCTCTAGCCCAGGCTGATCTGGAAGTCACTCTGTAGTCTCAGGCTGGCCTCAAATTTATGGTGATCCTCCTGCCTCTGCCTCCCGAGTGCTGGGATTAAAGATATGCATCACCACGCCTAGCTCTGTGTTTGTTTTGAAATATGGTGTAGCCTAGGTAGCTGGCCTGGAACTCAGGATCCTCGGGCCTCAGCCTCCTGATTGCTAGGTGTAAGCCAGCACACCTGGCTTCAAAGAGGCACGTCTTACCCACCTTTGGGGCATAATACATGATTGCAGTGAGTGGCTGATAGTCAGCTAACTGGACCAGCTACTGCTCCAAATTCACCTCTCAGAACCCCCAATGCCCCCCGCAACTAAACTGCTAACCTGCACCCAGCCACAGAAACTCAGTGGGTAGAGTGCTTCCTTCCCACCTGCTTGTACGATGCTTGTACGATCAAGCCCTGGCATTTCGGATGCTAAACCAGGTGTGGTGGTGAACACCTGTGATCCCAGCACTGGAGAGGTGGAGATGGGGGGGGGGCTGCCGAGGGGCTCCACAGTCTTCCCTAAGCCTCTTGCCCATGTCCATTCTGTCTGGGCATAATCCACAGGCAGGCCATGTTGCTAAATATTTTGAGTATCGTCCCTACCCACCAACAGGACTCAGGCACCAACACACACCAGCTGTTAAGGACAGAGAGGTCCAACTGAAACAGGTTTTCACCAGCAGGAAATAACAAAAGGCCAGGCCCTGGTCTGCGCTGTGTGGGTTTATTAGATTGTGCTGGAGTGTCAGACATGGAGGACTGTCTCACATTAACCAAGATCACCAGATGCTGATGTGTAAACTGAAAGATAAGTTTATCATGTCCCAGGAGGACCAGACCTCAATACAGTTGGCCCACGAAATTCACATTTGGTGGAAGACTTTGAATAGCTATGTGATTTTGTTTTTCACATCACATTCCAAACATAGTCTTGTGTTTCCTAAGTTTCTTCTGGAGGAGGCTAGAGTGGAGAAAAGATGGTCACTTGCCCCTTGGCCGAAGCCCTGGGGCTGTTCCTTACCTCACACACAGTGAAGGTCTGCCCTGAGCAATATTGGTCACAGGCAGCATTGAGTGTTGAGTTCCCCAGCCTGGCAGGCCACTCTCTCCTGATGGGCTTCCACGAATCCCTGAGCTCCTCCAGGGAGAGACGGGACACCAGGCTAAAGGACACCGCTTCAGTGACAACAGGCCTGGCTGTGGTGGTCAGCCTGGGGTCTGCTGTAAGCTAAGGAGGAAATTCTCACAGAGCTAAATCGAGCCAGGCGTGGTGGAACCTGCCTTTAATCCCAGTGCTGGGGAGGCAGAGGTAGGAGGATCACTGTGAGTTCGAGGCCATCCTGAGACTACATAGTGAATTCCAGGTCAGCCTGGGCTACAGCAAGACCCTACCTCAAAGTCTTTAAAAAAAAAAAAAAAGTAGGCCAGGCGTGGTGGTGCACGCCTTTAATCCCAGCACTCGGGAGGGAGGCAGAGGTAGGAGGATCGCCATGAGTTCAAGGCCACCCTGAGACTACAGAGTGAATTCCAGGTCAGCCTGGGCTAGAGCAAGACCCTACCTCAAAGCCTAAAAAAAAAAAAAAAAAAAGTCTATTTGTGCATTCATGGGTCAGCTGTATCTTGCTGCGTAACAAGTCACCCAAAAAAGAGAAAAAAAAAAAAAAAAACTCAAGCAGCAAATGTATATTCCCAGTCAGTTTCTAAGAGAAATCTAGCAACAGGGAGGGGAAGAGAGCTCAACCATAAAGACCTGAGTTCAATCTCCAGAGTCCATGTTAAAAGATGCCAGGGGTCAGGCCTGGTGGGGTACAGGAGGCAGAGGTAGGAGGACTGCTGTGAGTTTGAAAACAGCCTGGGCTAGAGTGAAATAAAAGAAGAAAGAAAGAAAGAAAGAAGAAAGAAAGAAAGAGAGAGAGAGAAAGAGAGAGAGAAAGAAAGAGAGAAAGAAAGAGAAAGAGAGAGAAAGAGAAAGAAAGAAAGAAAGAGAGAGAAAGAAAGAGAAAAAGAAAAAGAGAGAAAGAGAGAAAAAGAAAGAAAGAAAAAGAAAGAAAGAAAGAGAAAGAGAAAAAAAGAAAGAAAGAGAAAGAAAGAAAAGAGAGAAAGAAAGAAAGAAAGAAAGAAAGAAAGAAAGAAAGAGAGGAGAGAAAGAAAGAAAGAGAAAGAAAGGAGAGAAAGAAAGAAAGAGAGAAAGAAAAAGAAAGAGAAAGGAGAGAGAAAGAAAGAAAGAAAGAGAAAGAAAGAAAGAGAGAAAGAAAGAAAAAGAAAGGGAGGGAGGGAGGGAGGGAGGGAAGAAAGAAGAAAGTTCGGGAACGATGTGACAAGGCAGCTAACAGGAGGCTGTGGCCATCTGGAAATGGCTGGCCCACGTCCACCCGCTCTTGGCCCCAAGCTAAACAGTTGTCATAAATGAGAGTTACCAAGTCTCCTATCACTGGGCGGGGTGGGAACATGGGGGATGGAGGAACCCCAGCTTCCAGGACCCCAAACCCTGGGGCAGGCTCTCTTCTCCCTGCAGAAAGGGGGTGAGTGGTGGCCTGCAGAATGGGGGTCCCAGCAGATGCACTCTCCCCCCATGCAGAAGGAGGAGAGAGCCCCGTCTCCACCTGTGGAGGTGGGCGATCCCCAAGAATTCGTGCTGCAACCTGCACCCCAGGGCCGGGCAGTGCGCTGCAGGCTGACCCGGGACAAGAAGGGCATGGACCGGGGCATGTACCCCTCCTACTTTCTACATCTGGACACCGAGAAGAAGGTGGGGCCCCAGGACAATCGAGCCCAACTTGTTCCCCTAACCAACTGCACCCACACTTCACTCGCTCTGTCCCCTTTGTCACAGGTGTTCCTCCTGGCAGGCAGGAAACGCAAACGGAGCAAGACAGCCAACTACCTCATCTCCAGCGACCCCACCAACCTGTCCCGGGCAGGGGAGAATTTCATAGGGAAACTGAGGTAGGGCTGATAGCAGTCACCTCTGTCCCCAACTCAGGGCTTCTCACACTGTGACATATGTCACTCAGGGATCTTGCTAAGATGGTTTTGTGGGTTTGGGGTGAGCTCTGGTTCTGCCTGTCTGACACCCAGGGGTGTGCCAGGGAACTATCTCAGTTGTGATTAATAGGCCAGCACTCCATGAGATCAAGGCCACCCTGAGACTACATAGTGAATTCCAGGTCAGCCTGGGCTGGAGTGAGACCCTACCTCAAAAAACAATATAGGGCTGGAGATATGGCTCAGCGGTTAAGGCACTTGCCTTCAGTGCCTGAGGCCCCCGGTTCAATTCCCCAGGACCCACATAGGCCAGACCCACAAGGTGGTTGCCCTGGTGCGCTCTCTCTCTCTCTCTCTCTCTCTCTCTCTCTCTCTCTCTCTATCTCTCTCTCTCTCTCATCTATCTCCTGTATTTCTCTGCTTGAAAATGAATAAAATATATATATATAATAATAGGCCAGCACTCAGGAGGCAGAGGTCAGAGGATCGCCATGAGCTCAAAGCCAGCCTGGGATTGCAGGGTGAATTCCAGGTCAGCCTGGGCTAGGGAGACCCTACCTCAAAGGAACAAAAAGGTTAGCACCGGGCACCCATAGCTACTCACAAAAGGGTTACTGCGGGGTGCCATGGCCCATGTCTAGAATCCCAGCTCTTGACAGGTGGAGAGGGTCTGGGGTTCAAGGTCATTCTTGGCTATAGGAGTTAGAGGTCAGCCTTAATTCATGAGACCCTGTGTCTTCCCACCCATTTTAGCTAATTCTCACAAGTGAATAAGTGATAACAGTGAGGCCTTATTTATTTTATTTATGTACTTAACAAACCGTGTACAGGGCCGGGCTTGGTAGCGAACGCCTTTAATCCCAGCGCTTGGGAGGCAGAGGCAGGAGGATCACCGTGAGTTCAAGGCCACCCTGAGACTCCATAGTGAATTCCAGGTCAGCCTGGGCTAGAGCGAGACCCTACCTCAAAAAAACAACAAAAAAAGAAGGTATACAGGCCTACCTGTTGAGACTCAGAGAGTTGAGGTAATTTGCTTAAGGGCCACACAGTTTGAAGGAGATTGAACGCTTTATCTATTTAGTTAGATTTTTGTTTTGTTTTCTTTTGTTTTGTTTTTGAGACAGGATAGCCTCAAACTTGCTATGTAGCCAAGGCTGGTCTGAGCTGTTCCTCTTGCCTCACTAAGCCTGGCTTTATTTTTTGTGGTCCTCAGGATTGAACCCAGGGCCTCAGGCATGCTAAATTGAGCTTTATTCTCAGTTCTGGTTTAAATGTAAAACATTGACATGTAAAATGCCCAGCTCTTTTTATTTTTATTTTTTTTTTGGTTTTTCGAGGTAGGGTCTCCCTCTATCCCAGGCTGACCTGGAATTCACTCTGTAGTCTCAGGCTGGCCTTGAACTCATGGCGATCCTCCTACCTCTGCCTCCCAAGTGCTGGCGTTAAAGGTGTGCACCACCACGGCCGGCTTTCCTTTCCACTCTTTATTTATTTATTGGTTTTTCGAGGTAGGGTCTCGCTCTAGCCCAGGCTGACCTGGAATTCACTCTGTAGTCTCAGGGTGGCCTTGAACTCACAGCGATCCTCCTACCTCTGCCTCCCGAGTGCTGGGATTAAAGGCGTGCACCACCACGCCTGGCTGTATTTATTCATTTTCAAGCAGGGATATAGAAAGAGAGAGAGAGAGAGAACACCAGGGCCACCACCTTGTGGGCCTGGCCCATGTGGGTCCTGGGGAACCGAACCCAGGGCCTTAGGCACTGGAGATAAGTGCCCCATCTGCTGAGCCATCTCTCCAGCCCTAGGGTCTTTTTTTGTTTGTTTGTTTTTGGTTTTTTTCCAGGTAGAGTCTCACTCTAGCCGAGGCTGACCTGGAATTCACTATGGAGTCTCAGGGTGGCCTGGAACTCATGGTGATCCTCCTGCCTCTGCCTCCCGAGTGCTGGGATTAAAGGTATACCACCACGCCCTGCTCAAGGTAGGGTCAGTATGTAGTCTCAGGGTGGTCTGGAACTCTGCCTCCTGAGTGCTGGGACTAAAGGCGCGCCCCACCCAGCAAGAGAGTTTTTAAAAAGGCCTGGTTGGGGCGGAGGTCTGGAAAGATGGCTTGACAGTATAGTGCCCTTGTTTATACCTTTAATCGCAGAATTTGGGAGGTTGAGGTAGGAGGATCCCTGTGAGTTCGAGGCCATCCTAAACTACAAAGTGAATTCCCAGTCAGGGAGGGCTAGAGAAAGACCCTGCCTAAAAACAAAATAAACACACACACACATACCAAACAACCAAAATAAACCTCTCAAACCACACCTGTAATTCCAGCAACTCAAAGTAACTCAGCCATCTGAGGTAAGACGATTTAGAGTTCAAGGTCAGCCTGAGCTACACAGGGAGACCATTTCAAGACGAGAGAGAGAGAGAGAGAGAGAGAGAGAGAGAGAGAGAGAGAGAGAGAGAGAGAGAGAGAGAGAGAGAGAGAGAGAGAGAACCTGGGCATGGTGTCACATGCCTTTAATTCCAGCACTCGGGAGGCAGGGGTAGGAGGATCACCATGAGTTCAAGGCCACTGTGAGACTACATGGTGAATTCCAGGTCAGCCTGGGCTACAGCGAGACCCTACCTCGAACCCCCTACTCCCCCCCCAAAAAAAAGGGAGAAAAAAAGTTATTTATTTATTTTAACTTTTATGCTTTGTTTTTTCAAGGTAGGGTCTCACTCTAGCCCAGATGGCCCTGAAATTTGCTCTTTAGTCCCAGGCTGGTCTTGAACTCACAGCGATCCTCCTAACTCTACCTCCCAAATGCCGGGATTACAGACATGCACCAGCACACCTGGCCAATAATAATTTTTAAAACATGTCCTCCCCAGCAGCAAGGGAAGCTCGGATCAGTGGACGTGGCTTAGTCCTGAATCCCACCTCACTGGCTCTCAGAACTGTGGGAAGGGTCTCGGGTGGGGCATGGCACCTTTGGCCCTGGCTCACTCCTCCCTACCTGCAGGTCCAACCTTCTGGGAAATCGCTTCACTGTCTTCGACAACGGGCAGAATCCGCAGCGCGGTGCTGGTGGCAGGGACGTGGGGAGCCTGCGCCAAGAGCTGGCAGCCGTGATCTATGTGAGAGGCCCACTGTCCCCCGTGCCAGGCCCTTTCCTGGCACGACACCCACTAACACACACACATCTCCCTCTCAGGAAACCAACGTGCTGGGCTTCCGAGGTCCCCGACGCATGACTGTCATCATCCCAGGCATGAGCTCAGACAACGAGAGGGTCCCCATCCGGCCCCGAAATGTAAGCCCTGTCCTTCCTGACCCCTGTCCCTGAGGGCCTGGCTCCCTACTGACCCACTGCAGGGGGGTGGGGGTGGCTTACTCAGTGGCCTCCCAGGAGCCTCATGGCCACAATTCATTCTGGCCACTCCTGGAATGAACTTGGGTTTTGTGTCATTGAATTCAGTTTCTGGAGGCTGAGGAGTGCAAGGTCAATCTTAGCTAATGGTGAGTTAGACCTAGTCTAGCCTGGGCTACATGAGACTCTCCAACAAACACCATGCGTCTTGGCACAGAGCTGGCATTCTGATGGACTGGTGGATGGGGACAGACATCAGACAGTATTTGAAACAAATGGGCAAATGGCGGGCATGACAGAAGGTGATAAATGCCAGCCGAGGGGAAGGACATGGGGTGGGGGTGGGGGAGAGATGACCAGCGCTGTGTGGGTTTCAGTATCGGATATGGTGGACAGAGGACCTCACCGAGCAGCGTGATGGAGTGGAGGTCTGAGGGCAGAGTGTTCACGGGGGAGAGTCCGTGTAAAGGCCCTGTGGCAGAGTACCTGGTGATTTGATTGAGCGTCAGCAGGGTGGTCACTGTGACCAGAGGGCAAAGGGACTGGTGAGAAGGGCAGAGAATCGGGTATAATAACAGACTTTGGCAGGCGGGCGTGGTGGTGCACGCCTTTAATCCCAGCACTCGGGAGGCAGAGGCAGGAGGATGGCCATGAGCCCAAGGCCACCCTGAGATTACATAGTGAATTCCAGGTCAGCCTGGACTAGAGCGAGACCCTACCTCAAAAAATCAAAAAAAAAAAAAGACTTTGGCTCTAAGAGAAATGATAGCAGAGTTTTGAGTCCCAGTGACTTATTTTTTATTATTAAATTTGACAATTTAACGAACTAGGAAATTAGTAGAATACCCAAATTACCAAAATTATCATAAGAACTTTTATATTATACTGGCTCTATGCCTAATGTATGTTGAA
>PVHP010039659.1:0-16237 GCA_004024765.1 Zapus hudsonius | reverse complement strand
ACTATTAATCTTGGTAATATTTATTGACTGCATAGAGGTACTCCTGGATATATTGGAATGTAGGAGAATGGTTTGTCAGAAACTACAAAGCCAGAGAGACTCCATAGTACTTTAAATAAACTGCATTAAAGTACTTCAGGTTAACTTCTGCTTTTTCCAAAGAAGGGTTTTGATCAGGAAAAAGAGCAGACAAAAAAAAGGCAAGTCACCAGGGGAGAGATGGTCATCACACTGCTTCAAGTGCCCAAGCAGCAAACTTTCTCCATTAGCCATAGCGTCAGAATATCTGTCTGCTGAAGAAAAGAAAAGAAAAAGACCTGTGAATAGAGTGGAAATCAGCATGAAGGTATGTCTCTAAGGGAAGGATATTTCCATTTTCCCTTTTAGGTAGGAAGCACATCCTGAGTGGCTTCTAACCATCATGGAGAGATGCATTAAGCTTCAATTCAACAACTTCCCTTGTTTGGTTCCTAACCTCTCCAAAAACACCTTCAAGTTTCTTCTAACAGTCTCTCTCAAGATGAGAACACACCACGGAAATGGCCTTTTGAGTATTTCTCTCCTGAGATAATTTCTGCTGGGAAATCATCCATAAAGAGATTTCTGACTTTGATTTGCGTTCACATAAGGCTGGAATTCAGGGAAGAGAACAGGATGACCACACTGACTTCAACTATTTCCAGTCCCAAGGCCATTATTTTCCATCATGAACCAATAATCCAGAACACTTGTTGACTTCAGCAATGTGAGCAGTTAGTTCAGTTAGTAAAGATTGCCCCACGTGCCCCTGGGACCTAATTAGTTTGGAACACTTGAACAAAAAAGTTTTTTTCTCCAATGAAAAGGGTCAAATTCCAGAGGCTTTTGCTCATAATTTTCTTGTCATGCTACTTTCTTAGATTATATACTGGTTGATTTAGAAATGCTTATAAAGTTGTTGAAAAATTAATGGAATAGAAATAGACAATTTGGAGCAGGGAGGTAATATACTTGTGTTGAAAACACAAGGAACACATTAAACCATTGCCCAAAACTCATGTTAAAAAACAGCCAGGAGGCTGGAGAGATTGTTTAGTGGTTAAGGCTCCTGCCTGCAAAGCCTAACGACCTGGGTTCAGTGCCCCAGTACCCACATAAAGCCAGATGCACAAAGTGGTGCATGCATCTGGAGTTCATTTGGATTGGCTAGAGGCCCTGGCATGCATGACCATTCTCTCTCTTTCTCTCTCTCTCTATCTGCCTCTCTTTCTCTCTCTCTCTGCTTGCAAGTAAATAATTTTTTTTTTTTAAGTCAGGTGCTGTGATGTGAACGTCTAATCCGGGTGCCATAATGTGAACTTCTAATCCCATCTCTGGGAGATGAAGAAAATTCCTCAGGTTTGTAGGGCCAGGAAGTCTAGCCTACTTGACCATTTGGAGGCCAATATGAGACCCTGTCACAAATAAAGGTGGCTGGATAGATGACACCTGAGGAATGACCCTGAAGGGTTGCTCCGTGGCTTCCACACAGATGTGCACACACACAAACACAAACATATGCACGTATAATAGAGACAATTTTCCAGATTGACTGTCACCTAGCTTGCTTTGCAATAGGTACACTAATGACTATAGAGTATGGACTTTTAGTCAAACAAAAGCATATCATTCTAGTATGTTTTCTCTGAAGCCTCCTCAGGGCTCAGGAGCTGTGTGATACTGAATGTTATGCAGGAAAGATGCCTTTGCCCTAGTGAACTTACATGGGTTTCAGAGTATGGAGTCACATTTCATTTGTTTATGAAAATGAGCAATTTCACTACCTTTCAATTTCATTAGCTAAGATGTATGTGAGGCTGGCAAAGAACTCAACTTTCTTTACATCTCGAACTGTGTGTTGGACATCTATACATTGAGCACTGATAAGATTAAAAACATAGTCCTTTACTCTGCCCAATATCGATTCCTATAAGCATCTCTCAGGGGGGAATGATGGCTGGACTCTCCCAGAAGGTGTGACTTTAAAGCTCTCAATGTGATCCGAATGGTGACAGGAATGTCACTTTCATTGTTGCTGTTAGATGGGAATCTGCTTCTCTAATTTGCAGTGATTGGTTCTAAAAATATCAGCCTAGTTTAGGGAAACAATAGACAAATTCAACATTATTTTCAGAATGTGCAAGAAAATGTGCTTTGCATTGGGAACATGTCATTGGGTGGGGAATCATGAGAGAATAAAATATCTGTTGCTAATGTCAGAGAAGTCTTGCTTGGCCATAAGGATGTACATACTGAATTTGTATTAGTGCAAAGAATGATATCTTTTTGACATGTTTGCATATTTATTTATTATATTTATTTATTTATTTTTGTGTGTATGTGTATGAACACAGCACATATGCAGAGCTGAGAGGCTAATTTGAGGTGTCTGTTCTCCACTTTCTTTGAGACAGGTCTCTGCCACTGAAAATGAATGGTGTTTGCAAAAAACATTCCTTTAGCTGAGCTTCAGAGATTTTTCTGGAATCCCCTTTTAGGTGCTTAATTTTGAATTGGACCCAGGTGGGCAGGCCATGCAAACAAGATATTTTATCTGCTAATCCATCTCCTTACCCCCAGAATCATGGCTTTGACTGTATTAGTACCATTTTTAAATTTGAATTATCTTGTCGGTATTTCTTTTAACATTAAATGATCTAATGGTAAGTGGTCCTGTGATTGCTTAGCATATCATTTGGGGACCTCTTAAGACCTCTAGAGAGTTCCTGCTCCCTCCAAAATTGCAGTTTAAAGTAGGAAGGCTCTTCAACGTTCAAGAGCAAAGACTTCCTTCATTTCCGCTCTTCCATAATTGCATCTTATTTGGGCTCAATTCCTGCATATGTCCTGTCTAAAAAGGAGCAGTGCTATGAAGTGGAAACAATATCATTGTAATGCACATTTCAAAGGGATTCACTGCTGCTTCTCATATCCTCACATGCTTTGAAGTGTTCAGAGAATGAAATGACACTTAAGGAGAAGCTGAAAGATTTCTTCTCAAATGTTGCCTAATGCTTCCCATCCAGAGAGGACAAGAGAAAAGCCTTCAGATCCACTGGAGTCAAGAATTTCTGACTAGAGCTATCAAATCATGGCTGACGGCATTGCCATATGCCACTCAATTTTGTGTGTTTTTATTGAAATAAACACCAGATCTGTGCTGCTTTCCTTGCGAAAGACACCTTATTTGGTATCAGAATGAGGGTGGTACCTATTTCAGTAGTTCAAAGCAAATTTGTCCTGAGCTATGAACTCACCATTTCACATGCTGTAGTAACAGTAACCTGCCTACCAACTCTGTGATTATTTTCTTAACAAAATCTGAGTCTTCTTGGAACCTGGCTGACTCCTAGGCTATCCATGGTCCCCTGACCCAAGGACTGATCCAGACGGCCCATGGAGGAGGATATCCAGTCGATTGGGGATGGGGAAGAGGGGCATTGGGGAACTGGGGATAACAACTCAATGCTTGCCCATTAAATATTGTAACTCATTATGGACAATAAAAAAATACTGAATTAGGTCATAACGATACAAAAAAAAATCTGAGTTTTCTTAAAAAGTAGCATCCCATGCTGTGCTGTTTTTACCATCACCATTCTATAAAACTACAAAATCTCACAGTTGTGAATCGTATAGCTCTACTCTGATTTTAGCTATCTATATCCCTTTAAATATTATACCTTTTAAAATTTTCAGCTGTTAGCACCAACCCCTTCTAACTTTTGATTTCGAACTTTAGCATTTAACTTTCATTCTTTCTTTTTTAAAAATATTTTATTTATTCATTTTTCAAGCAGAGAGATACACAGAGAGAGAAAGAGGAGAGAGAGATAAAGAGAGAGAGAGAGAAAGAGAGAGAGAGAGAGAGAGAGAGAGAGAGAGAGAGAGAGAGAGAGAGCACCAGAGCCACCATCTTGTGGGTCTGGCTTATGTGGGTCCTGGGGAATTGAACCAGGGGTCTTAGGCACTGGAGGCAAGTGCCTTAACCGCTGAGCCATTTCTCCAGCCCTAACTTTCATTCTTTCAAGGTAGTGAAAAAATGATAGTAAGACTAGAAATACATTTTATGCATGCTTGCTCTTTCTGTTTTCAAATTTTTGAATCCAATTTTCTGCATGTGGCCAAATGTGCTATTGAGGGTGTTTGTCTATTTTATAAACAAATATACTAGTGCCCTGAGGAATATTACAATGGAATCTAAGTAGAATATTTGTATCTTTTAGATTCTAAAATTGTGTTTTGTGACAATGTGCTCATAGTAGAAACATTCATTTCAGAATTTAAAATTAATATTCACATTACCAAAATATTTTACAGTGTTGCAACCAACATTGCAGAAGAAACCATGGAAATTCTGCTTATTTAAAAGTAAGTAAACCTTTCCATTAAAAAAAAAATAAAGTAGAGCAGGAGAACTCTGTTTGGGGATAATTTTGTTAGCTTCTTGTATCAAAAGAAATCTATTATTTATCTCTGGCCAATAAAATCTGAACATGGCCCCAGTGCTAACTATGGCCTCATTTCAAAAATGGAAGAACTATTAAGAGGAAGGTATAGTTAATAAATAAGCAGAAGAGAAAAATTCTGAGGCAGATCTAAGGAGAGGGGATGAAAGAGAGGAGGAATGTGAAGAGGGTTTATCCAGTTTAAGTTATACGAATAAACCACATTGAACCTACTTCTCTAATAATATATATGATTAAAAAAATAAGATTTTGACAGAAGTATCTGTGGAGGTCGATAATGTTGTGCCCAGAAGCTATAAATTGTTGTTGGAAAGAAATTTAGTGCCAGGTGTGGGATCTCTTCCAGCGAGCTGTTGGCCAGCCAGGTTCCCAGAACACTACAGGTCATTGTCAAGTCTCTTGGTTGCCCACCAGAATGAGATGGTAAGATGCTATTGCTGAACAGTCCCTGTGCTTGGACTGCAGGTCAATGAGGAATCAAGTTAGAGCTGAGCTGGAAGCCTGCTTTCTGTCAGGATGTTAGAAAGATGTATGAAGCCTGCTGGTGGAGAAAAGTCATCCATGTTGTTAACCAGCAGTGGAGTTCTATGGCAGGACAGCCAGGACAAATATGCCAATGGGTACAATGGTGGCATGTCTGTTATGGGGGAAACCAAGTGCTCTTATGTTTATGCCCATATATTAATGCTACTCTCATTTTTTTGGGTTTAGAGAAGCTTCTTTTTCAGATGGAAATAACCACTGGGTTGATTCAAAATTCACCCAAGAGCTGAGAAGAAGTAACAGTGGAGTGTTGAGCACTAGGTGACACATGTCCACCACACCATCCAAGGCGCAGGGACCATAGTGGAAGAGGCAGCTGAGAGAAGGTAAGAGACAAGGAATAGGAGGAGTGCTTACAATACTGTCTTTCAGACACAATTTGCCCTTGATCTTCATGACCTCACAGTGAATAGCCTACATAGGACCAAGATAGGAGAGAGACTTGTTGGAAAGAAGGGACTCATATTGTTTATTCTGATCATTGAAGAAATAGAGTTTTATTTATAACTGAAAGTTGCAGGTAGTAATATGATGAAGTGTGTGCGTCTATATGTGTGTATATACGCACATGTAAGATAAATACATATATATATATATATGTGTGTATGTGTACAGAAGAAATTAACATGCATTATAGTGATAGAATAATATACTTTTTTCATATAAATATATGAAAATTTTCCAGTTATTTCCATCCACTAGATACTATTTGACAATTATTTTAAATTGCACCTTCATATTTTCATTGGATTCTGTATACATTTGCCTTTTACAATAACCTCCATCCTGTAGCAGTCACATTTATACCCCTCTGTTCCTTAAATATTTAGCCATAATTTATCTATTGTTTCGTATTGACTTAAGGAGCTACTTTTGGATTGCTTCCTGTTGATTCCAGCTTTGCTGACAATTCTCCTACGTTTACTTCTACAGTATATATAATCTCCAACACAAAATGAAGTAGCTAATAAAAAACATCCATCACTTGATATCAGATCATTCAATATTTTGCCATGTATTATAATGACTTACAAAAATGGCTTATATCAATTCTACAATCTAAATATGTTCACAGACTTACTAAACCTGTGGACAGCTGGGAGACAGGATCTTAAAATGCTAACATCTCAGTTCATCTATGCTTCTGGGATTATTTTGCTGTTGTAAACTCTGTCTTTCTGCAAATTTAGCCTATCAGGATCCCTGCTGCTGCATTGGATCAAGTTGCTATGAGTGATTCAGAAATTTTATTTGGTATTTTCACTGTTTGTCTTCTCTACCCTTTTCAGATTGTATGCTAATTCCAGCACATTTTCCATCGTGCAGGAAGGACATATGATCTCTGTGTGATGTGGCAGCTGTGTAATCCTCACACAAACATACCCATCTTGGTTCATTAGCTATTAGATAATTTCATAATTGCTATCTCATGAGTAATGCATTCTGTAAAAGCCCCTCACTCAGTGGTAATAATGGGGTTTCAAACCTTTTGGTGATTTTCAAAAAAGGGGTTCGGGGAACTTCTGGGAACCCATGAGTTCCTTTCACCCATTAAAAACAATTTCATGATATCTCTACTTTCTCAAACTTTGATCTTCAGTAGACTGGCGAGGACAAATTAGATTTTGATACTGTTCTTGTTACCTTTATATTGTTGATGGGAAACAGCTTACCGAAAGAAGCTGATGGGAGGTAAATTGATTTTTTTTTAACTTTGGTTTACAGTCTCATGGGGAAGCACCATGATGGTAATCTTGAGTATGGCATGAGCAAAGCCTTGACATCCTCTCTGCCAAAACAGGTAGAAACAGCAGCAGGAGTAATCCAAACCAAAACAGGCAAGCTAGAGGTAATAATCTTCAAAGTCCACCCCAAACAATAAGCCCCCTCCATCAAGGCTCCATCTCTCAAATTTCAAACAAGCTGAGAAGCAAATATTCAAAACGTGTGTTAATGGAGTATTATTTATTTCAAATCACCACATTCTGGCCCTGACCTCCATAAACTGATGATCATCAATGAATACAATGAATTCAGTCAAATTCAAAGGTTCCTGTAGCTTTGATTAATCCCAACTCTATTAAAACTCCCCATAGACAAAGGTCTTCTAATTGTGAGTTTGCAAAGCCAAAAACACAGTGACATAGAGGAAACATGCACATTGCAAAACATAGCGTTGGAAGAAATGATTGAACCAATGCAAGATCTAAAACAACAGGACAAATATTAAGTTTGAGAGTTTCATGTCCACCTGAGGCCCACATCAAGGCCCCTGGGGTTCCAATTCTGCCTCTCCAGCAGGCCTAACTCACAGCCCAGTGAAGACTGTACCTCCACTCAGCAGCTTCCCTTTTCCTGTTTCCCCACAATCCTGCCATATGGAAAAGTCCTAGGCTTTCCATTTGAACCCACAGTTTATCCTCATGGCTGGCTCCATCCGGCCTCTATGCAGATTCCAACAATCTAGCCTCATATTGCCCAGTGGCTCTCCCCAACAAAACGATCTGCAGTTTATTGGGGGGACATCTATTTCAAACCACCACAGATACTTAGAAATGTCTGAATTCTCCTCTCCTTTATCTGCCTTTGTTTAGTGTGCATGAATTGCATAAAACTTATTTCATGATAAACAAATTGGAAGTTTTTAGTCCTGGATAAATATTTGTGGGAGTGTGAAGGAATTTTTTTAACCTGTCTTATTAAGATTTAAATTTTCTCAACACGTAAGCAGCTTATTGTTATGTTAGAATGATTTTCCTCAATGCAGAGATGGAATTTACATGGCAGCATTTTACTTTCAGAGCCTCACCATTTTAGGGAGATAAAGCACAGAGGACATCTAAGAGACACCCTCATATCTGTGTACCTAAAGGCACCCAAGACAAGGGTTTCTCTGTAGGTTTCTAGATAAACCGTGATGATAGCTAGATTAGGGTGCGAGAGTTGAAATGAAAACTAATACATTATATAAAGAAATAATGGACTATAATGACTTCTGGAAACAGGAATATTGGTTCCAGAACAGGTGAGGCAATGTCAAGGTTTTAATGCTGAGAGACATGCCTGGCACAGAAGCACCTTGCTATCCTTTGGAGATCAGTGGGGTCTAAGGGGCACCTTGTGATCCAGTCAGCACAGCTGGGAAGCTGGTATGTGCTTTTAGACTGGGAGATGGCAGGAATCATCTGAGATTTGCAGTGACTGATTGTATGTGGAACTGTGTGAAATATGAGCTCAGAACTTGGGTGAGTGATTGTGGTTGAAAATACAGATTTGGGAGTTGTTTAACATCGAAATAATGGTTAAAACCATAAAATTAAATGAACTCTGCAAGGGAGTGATCATAAAGGATGGGAAGTTTTATTGTAAAGCTCCTATTTTCCTCTAAAAGAATCCTTGGTGACTTCTCCATCCATACCCATGCAGCAAATTCTGCTTGTAAATATGTCATTTATTCTCAAACTCTGTATGGATGTTCTAAGTGGGTCAGAGTAGTTTAAGCCATAAATTTATCTATCCCCAACATATTTTATCTCAGCTCTGGAAAGAGTTGGTATAAAAATGCCCTTAAAATATATAAGCTGCCTTCATAGACAGAACAGCCTTCAAGTGTGTGAGGTTGCAATCATTACTAAAATGAGTTGAAGGTCGATGGTTGTTTTCAGTTTAATTAAATATGTATTGTAACATCTAATTACAAATTAATATCTGTAAACACATATATTTTCTCCAACTATTCTTAATTAAATGAAGCATGTTGTTAATGATTTCTAGATTGTTTAAACTCATTTGGCTTCAGCAGCGTCACCCCCCCCCCCCAATATTAACCTTGTGACTAGAAATTGCTTTCCATATTTGTTTGACATTGGAAAATGTAGACAATTTTAATTATAGTAAGATCAAACATTTGCCATCATAGAAAACATATAATAGTTTTATTTGTATATCCTGCTCTGTTTAAATACAAATAATAAAGACAAGTTATGTCTCCCACATGTCATTAAATATCCATCACATACATAATATTTAAAGGTTTTGTGTAATTCTCTCTGCAGTAGATAAATATCACTTAACTGATTATATTATCATTATTTTTCTATGGAGAGGCTATTTTTTATATATCTGTTACTTTATGTTACAGTGGGATTTTTGGTCCTTAACATTTGGTTAATTTCATTGTGGCTCGTGTTCTTAGAATTCTAATACTAAATTGAGGCTTGCAGGTACACTCAAGATTATAGGCCCACATTATATTCATGAGGGAAATGGCTAGGACATACTTGGAAAGGTTTATATGGGATTGTTTTTTTTTTCTATAGGTTTAAGACCAAAGTAAAATTATGTCTGTTCTACTGGTATTTTCCCTGTGCTTGTCTTCAATGATATATTTTGTGGGCACAATCACAGTTGTCAAATCTTTTAGATCATAGCATTTTAAACTGGGGGTCATGACCCCATAAGGGAACAGATATCAGACAGTGGGGTCATAATTAAATTTGAAAACAGTAAAATGGCTATGAATATGCAAAGGTCAAAAATCAATTCAAAATCAAATGCCTGAGGTATCTGCGATGTTTTTGGCACACTTGCCTGTGTGACTTCATGTGAATTCACTGTAGCAGTAGCACTGGTGCTAGACACATATGTGAACACTGATCACTCTGTATGTAGTCACACCGCACAGTGCCAACATATACTGTGTGAAACACCTTCGCTCAGACTTCACACTCTTCTGTTATGAATTATAGTTTTTTTTTTTTACTGAAGATCCAAAGTTACCCAATCTTATAGAAGACTAATTAGGGAAAACAAAGACCTTCAGTATTTTCCTGCCATCGGTCTATATTATGTAAATATAAGATTAGTATATGTTTGGATTATATTTTGCCATTATGTTTTTTTTAAATTGCTGTTTGAGTTGAAGTCTTGAGTTCCATTTGAAAAAAATCATTAAAATTGAATTTGGGCTTGGAATTAGGTCAGACCTTAAAACAATTTTTGAAATGACACTAAGCATAGACTAATTTGGACAACATATTGATGCAAAGAGGTGTTCACAGCATCAGTGATTATAAAGCAAAAATACCGATCAGCGCTGAAAAAGTTGAAGGTGTTGAATAACCCAGAGGACCAAATAAATAGTTTAAGATGTCCTCGCTTTCTATTTAATTAAATACCTACTGTAATATCTGCTAAAATAAACCATCTATCTCACTAATATGTGAATACATTTTAAAAATATTTTATTCATTATGTACAAGGAGAGAGAGAGAAAGCAGAGAAAAATGGGCGCCCCCAGGGCTTCCCACCACTCCAAACTTCCAACTCCAGATGCATGTGTGACTCTATTCAGCCTGGAGGATTGAACCTGGGCTGTAAGATTTGTTAGGAAGTGTCCTTAACCACTATCTATCTCTACAGCCTCCAATAAGTTTTAGTCTTTGATAAACAAAAGAAAACATAAGCCAAAGAATTATATTGAAATCTATAATTATATTGAAATATAATCATAATGAAATAAATTTATGATTTGTTATCAGTAAATCCTTCTCTTTTTTAACCTATTTTTTTGATCTGTGGATACATAATATCATATAAAAATTTATCAGACCAAAGGGGGTCTTGAGTGATAAATGCTTAAGAGACCCTGTCTGTGTTGATATGTTGTTTGGAACAGAAATACCTTGTTCGTATTCATTGTTTCAGACTCTACTCACGGATTGCTCTTTTCCTCTGATCTAAGATTTGTGGAAATGTCAAAACAGCTATTTCCTGAGCTCAAACTTTTCTTATAGAAATGACACAGAGGAAAAATGTGTAGATCTCTTTAGAACAATGATTCATACACAAACCCCAGGAAGTATGGGTAGAATAAAAACAGTGCATAATTTCTACAGAGATGTACTTGAATAAATGTCAAGGGCTGGTTTCAATGAAGGTCTAGGCTAGGAGTCCTTGGTCAAGAACACTGTAAAGGTCTGAGTGACCCTCAATGTGGAAACGTTAATAGCAATGATAAGAAGATGATGTAGGAGAGATAGTTACCTACAGGTGCTCACAAGCTACATTGGTTGAAAGACCCATCCAGAGAGCTCATTCCTGTCTTAGGATCGTAAGCGACACATGACAGGTCAATGATGTTCTAACCTTGATGAAGCAACGATGTTTCAGTTTCTAATTTACTTTTGATCTAAGGCAATAAGAACTCAGAACTTTATACCTATTGAATGAGATTCCATCTTCTTTCCTAAAATGAGCTTGTTCTTTAAGAAGTAATGAAAAACTTGGCACTTGGGAGTAGGTGTCCTTTTATATTACACTTAAGTTGAGAAGTAGCACCAAGGGAAAAAAAATAACACTAAATGAGCACAGACGAGGGAGGCTATTCAATTATCAGGTATATCAATTTATGAAGGGAGAAATGCCATTTCTGCTAAAAATGATAATTTAGATTTATCTTAAATTCTAAGTCAGTAACAGCCAGAGTCACTTACGTAGACGTTCATGAGAATCTAAAGTCCTTTAAACATAGAATGGAAGAAAACTTTCTAACAAAAAAGTACCATTTCTTTTGTTTTTTATTTGTAGTTTCATTAAACGTGGCATTTGACCATATTCTCAAGCATTAGCTGAGGTGTGCAAGTCATCATCCCTGGACAGAGCACACAGTGATTGGGCTGTGTGTTCAGGACCACAGGAAGTCCTGTGATGTAACACTCAAGGCACAGAGCATTAAGATTGGCCTTAAATTATGAGGACTTTTTATGGAAAAATGAAATAGAACAGTAAGAAAATGAATGACCAATTTGTTTGATAACTAGATAATTCCATCTCTTCTTGGGTGTATGTTGGGGTATGCAATTAACCTTTTTAGATAAGGTCACTTAAGTGCAATTACTTCATTCAACCTTCAAGTATAAACTAAGTCTCAATTGGAAAAAAATGAGTTTTGTTTGTTAGAAAATAAGTTGTGAATTTGTGTGAGACAGTGGTTGAAAATATTTTGGATGAGCTAATCATGAGACCAGAAATCCATCAAAGCAGCTTATGTTAATATAATAGAATAGCGAAGTTTGAATTTCTAGATTATCACAAAATCTCCTAAATGATAGGAGGCACTGACGAGGACCAGGACATAGTCTGAAGAGAAAATGAAAGGAGAGGAAGGGATTTGACTATCAATGATGAGCCTCTCTCTAACCATTTCTCCTAATGCATATTTGGAAATACATTTGTAGCCTTACTTATAACAAGTAAAAACAAAACAAACAAATATCTAAAAACAAAACACAGTAAAAAAATCATGAATAAGTAAAAGCGTTTGATTACTATAGTCTGAAATCCCTAATCTAAAAATATCAAAATATTCAAAATTAATATTATTTAGTGTTGCGGTCATCTTCTTATTGCTGCGCAGAAGAACCCAAACAAAAGTGGCTTGTGGAGGAATGGGTTTATTTGGCTTACGGACTCAAGGGGAGACTCCATTCTGGCAGGGCAGGGAAAACGATGGCATGAGCAGAGGGCTGGACATCACCTCTGCCACAGCACTGCAACAGTGGCAGGAAGGTGTGCCAAACACTGGCAAGGGGAAGCTGGTTTATAACCCCATAAGCCCACCCCCAACAACACAGCTCTAATGAGGTTCTAATTCCCGAATTGCCATCAGCTGAGGATCAATCTATCAGAACACATTCATTTGTTTGTGGGGGACACCTGGATCAAACCATGACATTTACTAAGTAGAAACTTTGTATCAAGAAATCAATTGTTGCAACCATCATTTCCCTGCTTCCTGCACTCATTCCACTGAGATCCCTCTTTGGTGGGATTGCTGGTGTGCTCCATAGGCTTGAGGGCTCTGAGTTATGCAAAGAGCAGTCAGACAGAGGGTGACAGGGAGCAATACTCTGGGTGACTCCCCACCACCCTACTGCCTTCTAACAAGATAATACCAAGCAGTTTAGTTTCATGCAGGAAAAAAATTCAAATATTAAAATTACCATCAGGATATATGTATAAGGATGCATATGTAGCATACATTTTCTACTTAAACTTGGTTCTCATTCCCAACATATGTCACTATATACATGCAGATACTCCAAAATCTGAAAGACTTCTGCTCCCAAGCATTTCTGATGAAGCGTATGAAATCTCTACTTCTTCCTTATGGTTAATATATTATCCATAGGAAAGTGGTCCAAACTATAAATTGCCCATGCTACAGTTTTATCATAAATCTAATGATATGGTAATCTCTCCATCCTAGTTTCATGAGCTCAAGATGAGCTATTTCAAAGACTCTTCTGGGTGGTAAGTGCTCACTGGGTGTCTTAGTCAGCCACAGGTTGCTGAGATGAATCTTCAAACCAGGCACAATTTGGGGGAGGAAAATATTTACTGAAACTACAGATTGAGGGGAAATTTTGTAACAGCGAAAGAGGCTGGCCCTCTTTCACAGGCCCAAGCAGAGAGAGAAACCCATCACCTACACCACACACAGAACAGCAAACAGGCAGGAGGGCAAGGAGAGAATTTCTTCCCCTTTATATAGTTTTAGGGTGGGGTCTTATAACCCTTCCCCAGACTTAATGGCTTCCTGAGTCTCTGGAATTTCCTTCCTGCACTTCCCACACAAGAAATGATGCTTATTTCTACCTCTCCTGAGCTTCCTTACATCCTGCCCTCTACTTAGAGGCTGCCTTCCTGTAAACATCCTCAGAGACCCACCCAAGATAATTAAAAAGATCAAGTTGACGACAAAACCTAACCATCACAATGGGTGTCCTCTGTCTGTCTGCTTGTTGCTTTGCTTGATCACACTCATATGAACACTGTAGATCTCTGCTCAGTGCATTTCTAGGCCTTCCTGTCTTACAGCTATTATTCACTTTATTCCACCCAGTTTTCCAGTAACCTTGTCTCTTGTCGCCTCCAGTACTTTTAGTTGTCAAGACAGTAATCACAATGAAATTGCTAATAACTACCAAAAATTTTTGCTTTTTTGTTTGAGACAGGTCTCACATTATATATATTTTAGGTTGGAATTCCAGGTATGAATCACCATTTCTATTTATAAATACCAGATTATAGCAAGTGAAAATATTATATATCATGTTAAATGGTTTATATGCATATCATTTAATTCTAATAACATCACATGATAAGATCTTTGAAGGAAATAAAAAGATTTAGAGGTGCTAAATATTTTCTCAATGATAACACAAACAGCAGGTAGGAGAGCCGTATTTCAAATATCCTTTTTCTTTCCATTCAACATAGAATATTTCTTTTTTAAATTTTATATATGTATATTTTTTGCTCAAGTTCTAGTTTTCTATATCCTCTCCTATGGTCCCCATGTCTCTGAGAACCCGTGTCAGTAGGGTTATTGGTGCTCACTGTGGGGTAATTAGGGCCTCTATTATTCTCTGGCGATAGGGAGATTTTACAATCTCCACGCCTCCTCTTCCTCAACAATCCCTGATCCTGGGCAGACCTGTGAGCAGTTTGGTTTAGTGTCGACTTCTTTGTAACCTAAGTGTTTCTGTTTCATTATTTTCCAATTTATCATAGTCCACCGTGTGTGTTACCTTTTCCTTGGAGCTGGTTGTCAGGTTAGCATTGGGAGCAACACTTAGCTTCTGACTCCTCTGTGGTTTCTCCTAATAGTATGTTTCTTAAGTGTAAGTAGACAAACAGAAACTTCAATAGGATATCTACAGACTGCTGCAGGGTAGTAAATTTTATGCCTTGTCTAGGCATAGTTTAGGATTATTGAAAATTGTTTCAATTTGTCTTTCCCTATCTATTCCAAGAGTACTGTAATCTAAATCTATCATTCCAGTTAATCAAAATAATTTATAATATCATGAAATTGGCAGATTTCCCCAGAATTGTGGGAATGCAGAAAGAAAGTCCATTTGGGAACATTCTGTCACCTTTGGGCTTCTCAGAAGTGAAGTCTCTATAAGAATGGAAAGAGGGGAAAATTCTGGGGATATGCAGACTACTTCAGTGGCATTTATAATTAGAGTTTCAACACCTGTCACACACCATTTTAATTAATATACAAGAAGCACTTAAAAACCTTTATCATTCTATCTGTGTCATCCTAAGTAATGATTTTGGCTAAGTAATTCCAGAGCATAATTTCAATTCATTCACTCTGTAAAAGAGTTGTAAGAGTTGTTTTCCTGTGTCTAGAATTATAGGCAGCATAGCGGCTCAAGACTGTAATCCCATTAATTTGAAAAGATAAACTCAGTAGCATTGCTATGACTTTGAGGACAGTTAGGACTAAGGAGACCTAATATAAAAGCAAAAACAAAATGAAAATAAAAGAAAGAAAGAAGAAAAGAAAGAAAGCTTTCTGAAACAGTCCAAATGCATATTAATAAATCAATAACAAGGATGATTTATCCAGCAGGAACAAATAATGTAAGAATTTCAGTACTAACCTACGATTTTGAATGACAATGTAAAAGAATTTCAACTTGTGGAAACTTTTTTCTAAGTTTTTATACTTCAAAGTGTCTTTGCAAATTAACTTTTGAACACATTACCCATTCTCCAACCCTATCTTTATGCTATCACAGGGGAAGCCAAAATGTCACTCTCTTCTTGAAGCGACTGTTAACACTTATTGAGTTCTGAAATATTACAGCCAGGTTCTTCTTTAAATCACACCTCGAATAACATCTAGAAATATATGAAAATGCATTTTCAAAGAATTCATGTTATTTGAATGAAATTATGTTCTTGCCTTTTGACAAGGAAGAGGAGCAGTGTTGATGAGGTTTCATGGTGGCTATACAGAGATAACGCAGTTATCACCTTCGGATCTGATCAGGGAAATTATCAGAAATTGATACTAAATTAATCATCAGCTGTTTTAGGATACTTATGGCTGTGTTCAGAAAGCAAGCCTTTTCTACTTGTGTTTTTGTTTTTTAATTCTGCAGTTATTGCATATTCACTAATAGTTTGTTGTTATGAAATGTCATATCCATTAATAACAAGTAAGGGGGCTTGGGGACCATTTGGGGAGGCAGATTACCTCAAATCTTCTGTACTGTAAATATGCTGCACTAAAATATTTTTTAAATGTTTTATTTATTCATTTTCAAGCAGAGAGAGAGAGAGAGAGGAGAGAGGGGAGAGAGAGAGAGAGAGAGAGAGAGAGAGAGAGAGAGAGAGAGAGAGAG
>PVHP010039658.1:0-16266 GCA_004024765.1 Zapus hudsonius | reverse complement strand
TCTCTCTCTCTCTCTCTCTCTCTCTCTCTCTCTCTCTCTCTCTGATTGTAAATCAATCAATCAATCAAATATTTTTAAAAACCAGAAGATTAAAAAATTTCCAAGGATGTTAAGTGAATTAAAAATTCATGAACTAAAATAAAATCCTATGTTACTAATCCAAATTTAACTTTGGTCCGACATTTATTAGCTAAATTTGGAGACGCGCCTAATGATATTTGGAAGTCCAGTACTTGGTTGTATTCAGCTACTTGGACATTTCTACGCCCTCAGTGAAAGGCAGCAAACTGGTTCTTACAATGGACTCGGGTGTGGGGTCTGAAAACAGACCAACTCTTCTCTGTTCCTCACCCTCATGTTCATGAATTCAAGGGCACCACAATATTTGAGCCCTCACAGAGCCCTCATATTGCAGGGGAGGACTGGTTACTTGGTTACTCACATAGCCCTTGTAGCTGGTGTCCAGGTCTGGCCCTGTGGGAGTTTTACTTCGGAGGATATTTTCAGTTTGCTGCAAATGGAAGTGGCTGTCATCCAGGGCTTTGTCCAGCTGCCGTATCTGTGACTCCAATACGCTGGGATCCCCTGTGGTGTCAATATAAGAGTCTTTACCGCCCAAATGATCACACTGATTTTGAAAAACTTGCTGTTAAAGTTAAGTTTCAGAGATTATTTTAGCTATGGCAGCAAAGAGAGAGAAGGAGAGAGAGAGGAGAGAGAGAAGGAGAAAGAGAGGGAGAGGGAGAGAGAGAGGGAGAGGGAGAGGAAGAGAGAGAGAGAGAGAGAGAGAGAGAGAGAAAGGGAGAGAGAGAGAGAAAGTCCTGGAGGGGATGCCATAAAGCAGGATTAGCATTTGTGTGCCAGGGAGTTAGTTATTTAAGGGGCCAAGACAAGTGGGCAAGAGGGTCCTGAGCAGCCTAGAGTGCATCCCTCCTCCCTCTGGTCCTCTGACAATATGAGCGTTATAAGCAGTGGAAGACTGTTCTAACAGTCTGAAGGGGTACCTGCGGCTCCCCAGAAGCTGGGAGGCAGGCACTTCTCACACACAGCTCTTTAGCCAGCAGAGACAGAATCATCCTCTCATTTTTCCCTGTGCACCTCAGAAACAAAGTCCCCGTTCCTGAGTCTTTCATGTAAGGCAAGGATTCAAGTTATTCAAAGGAAAGACTAGCTCAGAAGAGATGTGTTCAGAAGAGAAGTGCAGGGAGTGACTTTGAAGGCAAGTCCAGGTGTGAGCAAGCTGCCATTCCACCCCTACAGGCTTTCTCACTGTCTTGATCCTGGCTCATTCTTATGCATGACGTTTCCATGTATATTACAATCTCATTACATGCCTATTACTCTCTGATTCTAAAAAAGAATATCAGCCATCAGAAGAATACTGGAACAGATGAAAGCAGAATAAATATCAATATATTTGTTGAATTTACTTTTCTTTTTAAATAAAAGGCCTCCTAAATGTACCCAGGAGAGGCCATTGACAGGGAATCCATCAGAAAGTCACTCTGTCTTGTAAGGCTACCTGGTTTCCTATCCCTTTGCTGATCTTCAGAACCAGAAGTGAAAAGTGGTACCTCCCTGACTTGGAGTTACAATGCTCGTCTCTCCACTCACTCCCAACCACTGACCCTGAACTTCAGTGGTTTATTGCAACCTTGACTAAAACTGATTCCATTTTCCTTTCTTTAATTCATCTGGTTTCAAGGACAGTCCTGCCCTTAAAGGGAGATCCAAGAATGTATTTCCCATTTCAAATTGTTTAATGAAGTCAAGCTTCTTAATCAAGATGATTTTTTTTCTTAGAATAGAAATCTGCTTTCACTCTTTGTCTTGCATATGAGCTCTGAGAGGAGGAGGTGTCAACGTGCCCAAGGTCACAAGCCCAGCCAGCTGTGGGTCACAGCCCTGCCAAGCTGGTACACCCACAACAAAGTAGAAGAGAGGAGAGCCTGAGGACTGGCTTTTGTCTCTTCCTCTTTTCTGCTGTCACTGAACTTTGGGTTTCTCCTTAAAGAGACATCACTGTTTGACAAGCTGAGAAGTCTTTCATTGCACCTGATTAGTGAAATCCTTCTCCTGGTGTTGATTTAGAGCTGTGTTTCTTCTAATCCGACAGAGAGGGAGAAAGGCTGTCATGCTAGAGCCCCAAAGCTGAGAGAGCCATGGCAGTGGTGTGGAGAGAGTTTTGTCACAGGGCAGAGAGGGAGGCTCACTTCTACTTTTCATGCCTACCGGAGGTATTTCTGATTGCATTTTCTGTGAGTTTTACATAGGCCTCGGGACTTTCTGGGATCACTACATCTGCAAAAAAGAGCACAGTCCAAGTTGACAGCTGTGATGGTCACCTCGATTCCATTGTAGCAGGAAGGAAGAAGCTTTTAGTTCTTTCAACAGAGAGCTGCACATGGGGGTGGAGGGGTCTGGGGGGGGGAGCCGCTTCCTGAAATGAATCCTACTAAGAGCTCACGTTGACTGGGGCTGTTTTCAGATTCAGGCTCTGTTTTTAGCACAGATAATCAAGGAGTGCCTTGTAGTATTATTCCCATTTTTTTAAAATAGATGCCAGGCCAGAGACTGAGTTTTGAACTTCGGATCTCCGTAGCATCATAATCAGCTCTCCTGTGCTGGACAGCTGAGTGTCCTGACAGTGAAGGCCATGTGTGGTTCCTCCCCAGAGTGAGTTAAGAGATTGGATGGGGGGCTGGAGAGATGGTTCAGCAGTTAAGGCGCTTGCCTGAAAAGCCTAAGGATCCAAGTTTGATCCCCCAGAACCCATGTAAAGCCAGATGCACAAAGTGGTGCATGTGTCTGAAGTTTGTTTTCAATGACTAGAGGGCTTGGTGACCATTCTTTCTATACTCTCTTTCTCTCATTCTCAAATAAATAAATAAAATACTAAAAAAAAAAAAACCCTGCCATCCAGAGATATGAAGCTACTTGCATAAACTTCATGTTAGTAAGTGGCAGAACAGGGATTTCTCTTTTTATACTTTTGCTTTGTTTTGCATTTTGTCTTGAGACAAAGTCTCATGTAGCCCAGGCTGGTCTGGAACTCAGTATGTAGCCAAGAAAATCCTTAACTCCTGATCTTTCTGCCTCAATCTCTCAAGTGTTAGGATTACCAGTATGCACCACAAGATCCAGACAGTGCCTGTGTGTGAACCACAGATGTCATTTTAAAGGCTTCCTAGCCACATTAGGATAATAGCAGATAGAATTCTTCTAAATGCTCATTTCTGCTAAACCAGTATATCCAGTTCACAACATATCATCAGCACAGACTGTGTGAATATTTTGTGTTCTTTCTTTGAGGAGTTTGAAATTGGTGCACAGTGCGAGTGAATTTTCTACTGCCGTTCTATCTCATTTTTGAGGTACATTTCCTCACACAGCAGTCATGTATGACTGCTGCCTACAGATTCAAAAGCACAGGTAGCATTGTTCCTGATACCACAAGCCTAACTTTTGTGCTCAGGTGATAAGAAAATAGAATGTGAGAAGTTGTTTTATTTTTAGAACAATGTTATGTACTTGGGACTCTGGGTGTGAGTCACATCAACAGTGAACGGAAAACTACAGATAACAGTTTAGACAATGTATGGGATGCCATAAATCATACTTGGATTATTTATTCTGCTTTCACTCACCTTCTGGTTGACCCTCTCCATTTGCAACACCTGTCACTGTGTGTGTTGCTCTACTGTATATTTCTCCTGTTTCCCTCTGGATGTTTTATCTGTGAGATTCCCTCCATCTACTCAGGGACTAACAAGTCACATGGGAGTAACTCCCTGTTGCAGGCCCAAACATCAACTCCTGAATTCTTGTTTCTGGAAATTCTTCAAATATCTCTAAGCTTGAGCATCTTTCTCTATTTACTAGCCTGCCTTCCTGGCTCAACCACACGGTAACAATCTCTCCTCATGGTTCTCACACCCCACGACCACCCGCATCACTCATCTGGATAGATGCCCAAGCCGGGAAGTCACTTCCACCCCATCCAATCAGTTGGTACAAAGTTTACTTCTCAGGACTTCTCACCACTTCTGTTCCCTCTATAACCAGCAGTGTTTATGACTGCTATCCCACCTCTGGGATTATAAGGCATTTCCACCTGGAATCTCTTCTTCCCCATTTCTTCTTTTCCCATGATGCCTATACAGATACATATGGAAATGTGCATCTGATCACATTAGCCCCTCCTAAAGATGCTTATGAGCTGAACTCCTTTTCCATGGTGAACAGGCAACTTCACAGCCAAGCCCTTGCTCACTTGTCCAGCCTCCACTGTAAACACTCTATGGTGCCTACGTGACCTGATCCCTCTCAACAAGCTTCAGATGGCCACAGCCACCCAAGGCTTCTTTGGAACATTGCCACATTTATCTCACACAATGCTACCCACTCATCTAGTCTAATTCCAACGTTTCTTCCTTGTAGTTTCTTCCCAGCAACAGGTCAGTACTCCACATTTATAGAGGGGGGCTATCATGTGCACATGGCTGTCCTGGCATTAACGCTTTCAGAGAAGATGACATTCCCACACAGTATGGATTCTCAATAGGCAAGGCTCTCTCCTACCTGACAATCCAACAGCTCCCCTCAGGTAGAAATCCTTGTCTTCCCGACTTTCTTCGTCCTCAGAGGGCAGAGTCTGGGACACTGCAGACTCCAGGTCACGGCTGAGGTCATAATCGTGATCCCACTCCAGAGGGATGGAGTCCACGCTGGCCGGGGTGTCTCGCCCTGACCGCTCACTCCGGAGGGGCTGGGGGAGTGAGAGGGAGGGATTTGAGGAAGGTTGGGGGGAGGGCGCGCCATCCACAGAGGGATCCTGCCAGTGCAGGTCTGAGAGAGCCGTGGAGTCTTCCAGCTCCAGCTCTCGGTCCGAGAGGTCATGGTCATCATCTGGAAGCTGGAAGGGAAGTCACACCGACTGCATTACTGTCTCCTCACCCCTCAGGTGCAACCTTCAGCAAATCTCAGCACCTGTGCTGATCTGGGCCACCTGCTGACCTGCGGTGGTCACTTGAAACCTCATATCAGCAAATATGCAGGAACTTTCTGATAACTTTCAAAATGTCTCACATATCAGTCTCTGTAAACCTCTGTTTTATTACTGGTAAGGTGAAAATAGTATTAAAATCTATTCCAAAGAACCATTATATAGTAAATGACGTGGCTAATATAAAGGGCCTGGTGACATTTCTGCACTCAGTGGCAACACAATATCACGTTATCTGACACAAAAGGAAATTACTCATAGAAACTGTTTGTTCTTCTTGCTTTATATTCCAGACACAGAATATATTTGTCACAGAAGATTCCAAATACTCTGATAACAACATGTCTACAGATGAGATGTGATTATGACATTCTTTAGAAAAATAAGAGTTCACCCAAGAATAACTCCATGAGCTCAGCCATTGCTTATATCTCTTATCTCATCTCCTTATTTCTTCTACAAATTTCTTTATCTTCCATAGATGATATATGCCAAATTCTTTGGTCAAGTCTTTATGCAAATATATGTTAACTCATCTAATGTTAACGTAATTCTTTCTCCAACGCAGTTATTGTGATTAAACTTATTTTACAGTTGGGGAAACTGAGGCAAGGAAGGTAAGATACTTGCCCAAGGTAATGCACACAAGTTAGTGATGTCAAAGCTATGATTGAACCCAGGCATCCTGTGTCCAGAGTCTGAGCTCTTACCAGGGTCATTATGCTGCCTAATTTCACCCAATTAATTTTCAATAGATTCATGAAGACCAAGAAGAAGTCAGTGTCCCTTACAGGAAGGCGGATCAGCTTCTTGTGGTATCGGTCCACACGCCCGAAGACCTCCTGACAGTAGCGTCGGAGCTCGTCCAGTTCTTCCTCAATGACGGCTGCATCCAGGGGCTCGCTCTTCTCGATCAGCTGCTCCCCCTGAGCGATGATCTGCTCGATTTTGTTGTGGTTCAGAGAGATCTCGTGCTGGAAGGCCTGAGCAGACAAATGCCACATGGGTTTTCATTGCTCGAAATAAGATGATTGTAAGATACGCATGTGTCATGACATCAGACCTAGCGGGTAACTGACTTGCTATAGACAAAGACAAGCCAAGAAACTATTACTTTTGAAAGGAAAATGAGCCACTGCAGGAGTCAGAAAGAAAATAGAAATATTAGAAAAGAGTCTTTGATAATAAAATTTACCACCATAGATAGTATGGATAGAGAAATATATCAAAGCTCATCATCACACTAATATTACTGATGACTCCTGGTAAAAACAGTGATCTGAACATGCTGATTTGTATCACAATGTACATAACATGTCATACACTCGGGGAAGGCTTATCCAAACAGTAATCAAACATTCTCAGCTGTTTCATTGGTTGTTTTGGGGCACAACAGTAGCGTATGAAGTTATAATGCCCTGAAAAGCAGAGAATCCTGGGAAGGTTACTTGCACTCATTCTACATGGTTTGAAAAGAGTTAAATCACTGGGGACAAATCTAGCTGATAAATTTAACACATCCCCGAATAAACTCTGGAAAGGCCGAAAATGTCCAATAATGAAGAAAGGAGGCCAAGGGAAGAAAGAGAAGAGTCATAGCAATTTCTAAGTTCCTGCCAGAATCCAAAAGGAAAATATCTATATGTCAGCTTTCACTTGGTAGAAATGTCCAGTTGAAGGATGTGGACATTAGTTGGCCTTTGAGATGACTTGGGAAAGGAGTGTGGAGGGGAGGCAGGGAGTCGGGGAGGGGTGCACGTGGCATGAGGCAAAACAGTAAAATGACAATTTAATGGTTTCCTTGATCCTCACAATCTACTTTTATTATAACCCCAGAGGATATGTATATGATGACTGATTTTCAAAACATCCATCTATTGGGTGTCTGTATGGGGATGGCTCCATGATTTAGCACGTGTGATATCCTGGGTTCAACCCCTAGTACTAATAAATAAAGTCTCTCTTTCTCTCTTCCCCTCCCTCCTTCCTCCTCTCTTTCTCCCTTCACCTCTATCTCTTGCACTTTCTCTCATTTTGTGAGGGCAACCTCATGCAGCCCAAGCTGACCTTGAAGTGACTGTGTAGCTGAGAACCTTCAACTCCTGACCCTCCTACCTCCACCCTGCCAAGTCCTGGAATTAGAGGCATGCACTACCAAATCGAATTTGTACTTTGTTAGCTTTTTAAAAAAATCAAAAAAAATATATCTACAAGAAGAGAGAGAGAGAGAGTGAGAATGAATATGGCTATACCAGGGCCTCTAGCTGCTTCAAGTGTTGCACATCTGGCTTTCTGTGGGTACTGTGTATTCAAACCCATGTTGTTAGGTTTTCTAGGTAAGTACCTTTAGCTACTGACCCATCTTTCCAGCCCTTTTGTTAGCTTTCTAAAATGGGTTCTCCAGAGCCCTGGATAACCTAGAATTCACTATGCAGCCCAGGATGGCCTTCAACCCACAGTCATCCTCCTGTCTTAGCCTACTCAGTGCTGTAACAGCTGGCATACATTCTGTTGCCTTGCAAATGAAGCTTGGAAACATCTTCCTTTTAGGAAATGCTTTGAGTCTATGGTCACACCACCTTGAAGGAGCCCAGTGTCATCTGATCTCAGAAGCTAAGCAGGGTTGGGCCTGGTTAGTACTTGACTGGGAAGAAATGCTTAGAGGCAATGTATAACCCTCTAGGTCAAGTCCCTAGTAAGTCATTGTGCCTGAGTCATATAGTGAAAGACCCAAATATATGTAGCAATTGCTTAGCAATTGTCAGATTTAATATGTAGAAAAAGTTGGACTGTTCTGGAACAGGAATGGAGGTCACGTGAACTATCAGTAGGTCCTAGAGACACACCAAAAGAAAAACAACAGAAGAACATGCCTGATACCCTGATAACCAAGTATTATTTTAAAATATTTGTGTTAATGGCAAGTCCAGGAGTGTTCTTTGAAAAATATCCTTAATATTTTCCAAGTCTTTTTATAATCATAAAGAACTTTTGGGTGGGTGTATGTGCATGGTGGTGTGTGTGCATATGTGTGTGTGGATGTGTGCATATGTGTGTGTATGTGTGTGTGTGTTATGTTCATATGTGTGAGACCGGAGGTTGGTGCTGGGCATCTTCTACCTTATTTAGTAAGGCAGAGTCTCTAAGTTGAACCCAGGGCTCATCAATTCAGATAGTTTAGCTAGCTAGCTTACTCCAAGGATTCCTGTCTCCACCTTTCATGGGCTGCTGGAGTTACACCCACTCAGCATTTACAGGGTTGCTGGGGTCCAAACTTGGGTTCTAAGATTTGCATGTTAAGTGTTTTTATTCACCAGGCTACTTCCCTAGCCCCAAGAACTAATCATTTAAAAACACAAGTTCTTCCCATGTTAATCACAAAAGGATCAGAAAATCCTTTCGTTTTCTCTCTTCCTTCCCATTGATAATTTAAAAACCAACCCAATACCTTGAGTTGCTTGATTTTAGCTTGAACATCACACTCAGAAAAGTGTTCAATGTTGGTGAGTTGCAGATCCATCTCTGTCAGCCAGACAAGGATGCTGTCCCTGGCGGTCTCAAACTCCTCTCGCTGGCTGATGAAATGCTGGAAGTGAGAAGAGGACAGTAAACCTTGAAAACGCTCCCTGCATTCTGGGAAGTCATTTTCTCAAGTGCAATGAGCCTGATGAGTCTCTCCATCTCCCCTCCACCAACCCTTCCTGCCATCGCATCTTCCACACTCCCCAAGATCATGTCTCGCTATTGTTCTCAAATGGCCTGACCCCATCCTCTAAATTACAGATGGGTCATCATTGCAACCTTGAGTCTGCGCAAGATGGAGGCGACACGCTTTTGCAGGCTGTCCCATCTCTGGTTGCCCTCGTGGACCATCTGCTTGAGGCGACAGGCGGAATCCATGCGGTTCTCCCGGGCCAGGCGGCGGTACTGCTTATTGATGAGTTCCAGCTGCGTCAGGCTCTCGTGCACCTGTCGCTGGAAGGCCTGAGGCCACAAAGAAGCATGTCAGTGTGGAAGGTTCTTGAAGGACTCTCTTGGATTTCTCAGAGCAGTGTGAGTGAGGACAGGTAAAGGGACACCATCACAGACAGGGGTGGTGACTGTTCTCATGACAAGACACTTCCCCTTAGGAAAGCAAGCATTTTGTCACCCTAGCTTAAGTAAAGTGAAGACAGCTAAAAACCCAGAATTCCTAATAAAATGTACACATATAAATTTCTACAGACATATATGTGTGTATGTACACATACAAATGTAGTGTTTTAAAAATAATTAATCTAGAAACAAATTCTCCTACCAAAGAAACCATGGCAAAAATACATACGTGTGTTGAGACATGAGATTGTGGTGTTCAGTATTTTTGTTATCAATACTAGGAAAAATATATCTGCAATATAACCATTTATTTGTTGAATGTATCATTTCTTTTAAATGCAGAAATCCTGGGGTTGATTAGAAATAAAACTAAAACCATCTTTTACAGAAATTCCCCTAGATTCAAGTTGCTGCGAACTTTTAAGAAAAACAGCTTAGTAAAACAAAAGTAATTTTACATTCAAACAAAAAGCTCAGAGCATGCCCTATATCTTTTCTGCTGTTTGCATTAACCTGTCAGTTTTCACCCAAGATGTCAGAACCGGCACATTATATGGATGACATTGTATTTCCAAGGTACATGCACTAGTCCTCTGGCTTGGTCCCTGAAAAACAGTCATTCACCCCAAACACACTCTCCCAAATTTCTGTGTATGAATTATGATTGATTTTTGTCCTGGCATTAGACCTACATGTTTTTAAAAATATTTTACTTATTCATTTTTCAAGCAGAGAGAGAGAGAGAGAGAGAGAGAGAGAGAGAGAGAGAGAGAGCACCAGGGCCACCACCTTGTGTGTCTGGCTTATGTGGGTCCTGGGGAATTGAACTGGGGGCCTTAGGCACTGGAGGCAAGTGCCTTAACCGCTGAGCCATCTCTCCAGCCCAAGACTTACATGTTTTTAAGGTTGGTTAATTGGACTGTCTTCATGTAAATCCCAGACTTCTGTTTTGCTTGGCTCATCACACATGTCTGCCTTGGGAATGGCTTTCCTTCTGAGAGTTGCTTTAAGACTCTGCATTCACTCTTGAGTTCTATGGAACTCTGTTATTTCCTCGGCTAACGGAAGTGGAGAGGCAGGTGCATCTTTTTTGATCCCGCAAGTCAGAATGTGTCCTTGTCTACTCCACTTGCACCCCAGCCCAGCTAGGGCCCTCGGAAGTGTGCATGCAATCAAACAAGCTTAAGGGCTTTCGGTAAGTAAAAATTTGCTTCTGTGACATATTTCTCTCTGGGAGAACATTAACGACATGACTAATAAGAGATAGAATCACCCATTGTAGAAGCTGGCCAGATGAGCAACTTTTGCTATGAGATCCGAGTCTAAAATAGCTTCAGGGAGGATTTTGTATAACCCGCTTTGTGGTATAAGCCAATTATATAAGGTTTTGACCTTTAGGAAGCTAAGTATTGTAAGACAGAGGACACTGTCACTTCCTCTGCTTCCGTATGGGCTGTGACGACTTGAATTCTACTGCAATTTACAGTGGCTTTTCAGTAGAATTTTTCTAAGGGACAACTTTTTACAAAAGGGATTTCCTTTCTCTGTTCTTGAATGATAGAGCCACATATAAATCTATCGAGAATAAACCTTACTTATTTCCCACAGTACTTTCATAGATTCATATAGCTCTCTATCTATGACTCAGATTTTAAACTCAACAGGAACAGAAAAAAAATAAGCTTCCTATTTCTCATTGCAGGTCTCAGGTCTTGGGTAGCTGCTTGCTGTCTGGAGGTATATGTGAACCTGGCTGGGTTTGGGTGAGCTTGTGGCTTTATTTCTAAGCATCTTGTGGAAGGTTGGACAAGATTAGCGATGGGGTCCAATTAGGGAATGGTTAGAAGGTGTCAGAACTGCTTGGCTCTAGGATCAGTACACAAGTGCACACCATGTTCAAGCGTGGAAACAGAAAGGAAAAGAAACTTCAGATTTCAAAATGGTCCATTTCAGGCTAAGCCTCTGAAAATCAAGGAACTCCTTCTTTCACAGAGATCGACTGGACTCTGGGATCAATTATGGAATGGCTCCTTTCTTTCTACCTATAATGACTTGGCTGCTATTTTCACCTTTTGTAATTGAAAGGCCTTGGAGACAGCAGAACAGCAGTGTTCCCTGCTGCATAATTAGAAATGGGTAATCATGAAGACGTTTTATCCAATTTGGGAACCAATTCTATTTTGTCAATACTCCAAAAATATCCAAATATGTGTTTACTTTTTTAAAAGTTTTTGAGTTAGCACATAAGAAAAAGAGCTTATTATGACATTTTCATATATATCAATGGAGCTTGTTTTCATGTCTCTCTCTCACACTTACAGCACCCCATCCCCAGGCACTCTGGCTCATTCCCTTCCTCATAATATGTGTATAAACATACTCTCCAATTGGATAAAAAAATCAAGAAAACTCATTTAGAACACAGATTTTTATAGTGTGAATAAACTTGCATATTCTAATCTTAGAAAAGATGGTTGTGAAGAATTTTGAAATAAAAATAATGTCATCATATTTTGGGGTGAGTCATGTCTTATTTTGTAAGAGAAGTCTTCCCTCTCTTCCTTCCCTTCCCTCCCTCTCTTCCTCCCTCTCTCCCTTCCCTCCCTTTCTTCCCTCTCCTCTCTCCTTCCCTTCATTCCCTCTCTCCCCCCTTCTTTCCTTCCCTCCCTCTCTCCCTTCCCTCCTTTTCTGCCCTTTCCTCTCTCCCTCCCTTCTTTCTCTCCTTCCTTTCTTCCTCCCTTCCTTCCTTTTTCCCTCCCTCCCTTCCATTCTTCCTTTCTCCCTCCCTCCATTCTTCTTTTTGTTTTTTAGATAGTGTCTTAACAGGCAGTCCAGGCTAGACTTGACCTTCTGATCCTCTGCCTCAGCCTGCTGAGTGCTGGGATCACAGACATGAGCTACCACACCTGACTAGAATTTTCTTCATTACTATTGGTTTGTAATTCCTGATCATCTTACATTAGAATAAAGACGTCCTTCATTCCCCCCTTTGCCCACTCAGGAGGCAGTACTAAAGCTGCTACAGAAGTCATTACCAGCTACTTGAACACAGAGAATGTGGTCACATAGTGGAACCCCACCCATCAGCTAACCACTGTAAGAGTAAAGTGAGTGCTCTATACTTGAAGTTACAAATCACCTCAAATTTCTTGAGTTCTTCCTTGGCAACTGTATAAAGGACCCCAGAGGAGCTGGGGAAAGCAGCTGTCCTTTCTGAAATCTGTAGCCATTCTTCAAAACGAGAAGCGTCATCCAGGAACTTCTGCCATAGTCGCCATGTCTCTTCAATCCTGAGACAGAAGAGGAATGAACAGATTTCTGTGAGTAAGTCTTTATGCTCCAAAGCCCTGTCTGGTGCCTGCAGCAGGGTTCTGAGTGCCCCAGTAAGCAACGCCTGTGCCCAACAAGAACCGTATCTTAAGCCAAGTTGACCAGAAAGAGAGACAACTGTTTGAGCTGAATTAAAACAGCTGCTTTATCTGTTTCTCTCCAAACATATGCTGTCTCTCTGGATGTGGAATTAGTCAGATTGTATATTATAAGCGCATGGCAGGACCAGCCCAGCATGCTTGCAAGGAGCTCAGAAATGCAACAAGCTGACAATGTGCGCTCAGGCCAACTCTCCATTGAGATGAAACTGAACTTAGAAAACTCCTTTAGAGTCAAAATCTGACTCAGTCTAAGGACAGACAACCTTCAATAGAGAAACACCTAAGCTTGGAAATGCTGCCAGAGAACATGGTGATTTTGTGTTTGTCATTCTGATAATGTTGTAATCATGTGTCATGAGTTTTTACCACCTTCGTTTTCAAAGGGCTTAATGATAATAGTATTTCTTCTTATTTAAAACCAAACTTCAAAAACCAACATAGAAAGTAATAGGAAGTAACAGGTTTCATTGTGGCATTTTATCTTCATATAGATAGATAGATAGATAGATAGATAGATAGATAGATAGATAGATATCTCTCTATATGTATATAGACACGAATGAATCTATCTGTACACTTACACATTTACACCAATCATGATTTGTTCTTATCTATTCCTCACTGCTTTCCGCTATTCTCCCTTTTCCTCTTGATTGACCCGTTCCTCCCCAAATTCTCCCTCTTTCTGCCTTCACATTACCAATTTATATTTCCTTCTTGTTCTTACCTTTATATCCGTCTCCTCTCCCCCAGTACCCTTTCTACCTTATGCACTACATATACATAATTACATATATAATATATATATATATATATATATATATATATATATATATATATATATATATATATATATATATATAAATCTATACTTTGCACATGAAGGAAAATGGTACTTGTCTTCCTGACTAGTTTATCTCGCTTAACCTGATGAACAAAATTAGCATTTACTATTTAATTAAAGACTGACACTTTTTCTTTTTTTAATATATAAGAATGTCACTTTTTCACAACTACACGTTTTATAAATTTGGGCATTTCTTAGTTTTTATACTATATATAAATTGTTGAATATGACAGAGTCTGGCTTGTTATATTTATATATTCATATCCATGTATATTTTCAACTAAATGCCAAAATGGCAGGTGTGGGAAGCCAAGGCTAACTTGGGACTTTCTAACCAAAGTGAAAGAGTGATAATGGATTCTCAAGGTCACTTTTGTCCCCTTTGGGGTCTTTCTTTTCCTGAAACTGGACACCCCAACTCACCTGAGCCTCCTCTCCATGGACATGGCACAGATGTTCCTCCAGCGCCGATCCAGGTTCCGTGTGGCCTGCTGGATGGAGTCACACTCGGCGTCGGTGGCACAAGCGTCACAGTCGTGCAGCAGGACTTCACACAGGTTGAGGACAGAGGCCACTCCAGTGCTGTGCTTCTCTATGTCTCTCTGGAGCTCCTGCAGGGGAACGCAGCACTCTTGATTTTGAAAGCCATGCACAAAGAAGCAGCCATGCTCAATGGCAAATGGAGAAGATGAACCCCTGAAAATATATCACTTCCTTGGGGACAGTAAGACACATGCCAGCCAAGAGTGAAGGCATAGTTCAGATTCCCATCACCCACATCAATGCCAGCCAGGGCCTGAAGTATTTGGCAGGTGAAGACCAAAGGAGCCTCAAAATTTTTGTGGGGGGCTGGAGAGATGGCTCGGTGGTTAAGACACTTGCCTCCAGTGCCTAAGGCCCCGGGTTCAATTCCCCAGAACACACATAAGCCGGACCCACCAGGTGGTGGCCCTGGTTCTCTCTCTCTCTCTCTCTCTCTCTCTCTCTCTCTCTCTCTCTCTCTCTCTCTCTCTCTCTCTCTCTCTCCTCTCTCTCTCTGCTTGATAAATGAATAAATAAAATATTTATAAAAAATTTTGTGGGTTCAGTGGCAGACCCTGTCTCAATAAATAAGGTGGTAAGCAATTAAGGAAGACCCCAGACAGACTTCTGGCTTCCATGTGCAGATGTACTCCCGTGTGTGTATCTACACACACATAAAGCACATATACATATGAATGCACATTACACACACACACACACACACACACACACACACACACACACACACACACACACGAAGAAATTTCCTGAGCCTCACTTATGACATTTAGCAAACTCAAAGTTACAGTATGAAAAGATAAATCTGGAAATACTTTGGCTATGTGAGGAAGGCCAAAATATAAGCTGGACAGATGAAATGAACCATGCTAAGAGCAAAACTAGCTTCATTCATGATTCAGTAACGAATCTGGCTCATGACTCTCCTCCAGCATTCCCATTCTAATCAACTGATGGATCAATTGGTTTTCTACGAATGTGCTTATTCATAGCTACTGCTCACACATTGGAATTTAAGCTTTTCTCAAAGACCCATGTGGTCACTGGTCTTGTGATATTTCCAGAAGTAGTAGATGTTCTAGTAGGTGGGGTCTTGGTGAGGAAGTTAAGTCATTGGGGAATGTCCTTGAATGAGATATTAATAATACCGCTTCTTCCATTGTCCCTCTCTCCCTTTCTCATTAATTTTTATAAGTACATCTTTTGGGTAGATATTCTGATAAGTAGCATTATATAAATAAGACATCTGAGGATTAAAATGGCTAATTACTTTGTTACCTAGGGATAACACCAGTTTAAAACAATAATTTCAATTAACATACTAAAAAGGAAGAAGCTATCACCAGGCTGAAAATGGAGCAGGTGCTCTTTCTACACCTGACCCCTCTTTTCCAGAGGCCAGCAGCTCCGCTTCTTTAAGCTTTCCTTTGGTGTTTACTTTAATCATCCTACATAGTGTATTTTATAGCTACTTCTTCATTTTTCAATTTTAAGCATTGTTGATAGGTCTGCGGAAGAAGAGGAATAAACTCCATGGTCATTGTACTCCTGTGGCTCATAGCACAATTTTAGCTAGAGCCATAATCATTGCTTGCATGATTACAGTGGCTCAATATTTTCCGCTTTTGAGCAAGAGAACATAGTATGGCTGTACTTCTTTGCTTACATAAGCCTTAGTTTGTCTGCAGTTAACAATCAACTCTCCCTCAAATTCATATTGTTTGTTTTTTAGGTTTTTTTTTTCTTTCTGGGATGGTTTCGGGTGATCTGGTTCCCTCCTTTTCCTCCTCAGGCCCCTGAATCTGGGTCCCATCTGGACAGTGCTTACTGGGTGGCAGCCTAGCTGTCCTCAAGTACCTTGCTTTACCTTTACCCTCGGTGTCTTTTTTACACCATTTTTAATTAACATGTATGATCACTGTACATAGTAATATGCATATGCTGTACAATGATTAAATTTCACTTCCCAGGGCTGGAGAGATGGCTCACATGCATGCAAAACACACACACACACACACACACACACACAGACAGACAGACACACACACACGACTAGGAGATAAATACAAAAATTAAAGGGTTAAGGTATGAGTTTCAAAATTCAATACAATTATTCAATAAAAGCTTTTAAATGAAAAGGAGAGAAAAGGAATTATTAAAGTGATTATTTTTTAAATCCCAAATGAAAAACAAATAGCTCTAATCAGAAAGGTCTGGTATGTGTCCAGGAACATTCAAAGCAAAGCAAAGCTATCCCAGAGTTTTTACATGATAAAATTGCAGAGCATGAAGAAAAAGAGAAAGTCTATAAGGATTCCAGAGAGGAAAAAAATCAGACTTTTCCCAAA
>PVHP010039657.1:0-16206 GCA_004024765.1 Zapus hudsonius | reverse complement strand
CTGACTACAACACCATCTGATTTAGTGAATAATGTTGGTGTGAAATATAGCCATTATTTAAATATTAGCTATTTTCAAATATAAGTATCTATTATTTAAATAGTTTATGGATTGTCTTATACTATTATAATAGGATAGAATAGCTAGTTGTGACACAAATCATATAGTCCACACACTAAGGATGTTTCCTCTGCCTCTAAGGGTTTACTAGACTGCTAAGGGGCACAATTATTGACATTTTAATTTTGAGTTGCATTTATGTTGGGTTTGATTAAAAGAGTAAGTGGTTAGAGCAATTAAAGAAATTATGATTTACTGAATTTTTAAAAATTACTTATGTGTTGAAATACAGTCTTCTGAAGCAACGATCTTTGGAACATTAGAAAGTTAGCAACAGTCAATTTGGTTTTGCAAGCCTTGTTATTTTGCATGTATGTGTAATTATGAGTGTAGTAAATGTGCATGTGTATGTGCACGTGTATGCTCCTGTGTGTGTACGCTTGTGTGCACATGTTTGTATTTGTGTGTATGTGTGTGTGCATGCACAAGCCCGCAGGTGAGCATGTGCCATATGTGCACATGAAGAGGCCACTGAAGTTTCAGGGCTTTGCTCAATTGCTCTTCTGTTTTATTTCCTTGAGAATCAGGGTCTGTCACTGAACCTGGAGCTTGCATGGTTAATCAGTCACCCCGACTGACCAGCAAGCCCAGTGATCTTCTGGTCTCTGTCTTTCTCAGCTTTGTAGGTACGCATAGACACATAGGGCTTTTATATGTTTTCTGGGGACTGAACTTAAGCCTAAATGTTTATGCAGAAAGTGCTCTTGGAAACAAACAACATATACTGTGTCTTTCATGCCTAAATAACTCCTTATTTTAGGCATAATTGTTAACTTAAAATAACTTACTTTATATATTCATTCGATTTTACTAGTATGAACATATTTACATATGCGTGAAATAAATATACAATTGTATATAAGTATATACAAAAATACACTGAGCCATCTCTTCAGCCCCAAACCTCATTCTTTAAATAAAGAAAACCAACATTAATAAGGAAGTAATCCATTTATAGTAAATATTCAAAGTGTGTTCATTAAGTGTACTGAAAGAACCCTAAATACTATAAATATAGCATGAAGTGTCATAAAACAAACCAATATGAAAAAGAGACTCAGTTACTGAGGAACTATGGAAGTGAAGTAATATTTCAGCTCATGTATAGTTTCATACCCTCAAATATACAGAAATAAATCTAACTTCTCACAAACATTTAAAGAAATGATCTTTAATGATTCACATTCTAAGTGCTAACATATGAAATACACTCACTGGAGCCATGCAAGTGCATTAACACACTGGCTGTATTATAATGAAAAATACATTAATTTTCTGCCTTTTGAAATGTTACCCTAGAGAAAGTATTTATTTAGTAAAAGAAACGTTGGGTGGATTTATGAAAGCATGCTTAAATAAATGTTTTAAGTAATATAAAATAAGTATTTCATTCCTTGTAAAATATTTAACACACTTCCTGGAATGTTCCTGCTTATCAGTGAATTGATTTTTTAATCTGATAAAATACTATCATTAAAACACAATATTAGCATCAGTATAAAATGTCAATATAATTATACTCTCAGATTCTTTTAAGTGAATGATTAGTTGGGATAATTTTCTGGTTTTTAATATTTTTACTAATAACCTCAGGTCTGCTTGGACTGAGGTTGAATATATATCTAAATACAGAAGTAAATTTATAAGTGTCCTCAAGGGCTATTTTCTTTACTGTTAGTGTGGTAAATGGTGAATGGATGGAAAAGTGTAAAATATATACATAGGCTATGTGTTTGCATGTATGTATGTATATATATGATCATAATTTTGAAATTATTCTTGAGTGCAGCTGTTTTAACATGAAAAAAATCTATGCAATTTTTGATTTTAGGCAGTTCACATCTTAAACTGAGACAAACTCTGAAACTCAGTTTTAAAGGAAAAAATTAAAAAAAAAAAACTTTTTTAAGTGTTCTGTATCTTCCACTGAAAATATAAATTATATGTAGATACTATAGCATGAAATATATTTAAAAGTGCTTTAAACACATAAAAAGCAGCGATCTCTATTTATAACATAATTTCTTTCAAATTTGGTCATATAGTATATAAAAACATTTTGAAATTTGAGTTTACATTATTTCTAAAATACAAAGAATTATTCCATCCCATGTTAAATCATTAATAATACTTGAGCTGCCCATTTTAAAATTTGAAAAGACAAGTTCTTGGCTATGGCTGGAAGATCTTCTTATTAATATTTTCATAGGCATTAGTATTTGACCTCTCAGGATATTAAAATGCTGTGTACTCCTATAATGGATGAGTGCATATATTACTGATAATATCAACACACTTAGTATTTACAACAGATGAAAAAAACATAATTCCCATTTTACATGGCTGCCTATATATTGCATTCCTATCAATTTACTTTACTGGATATTTTCACAAGTTCAGTAACTTCATTTAAAAATAAGAGTCAGAACAGACAGCAACATGAGAATTACCAAGAAGCATGCAGATCCCCGATGCCATTCTTGAGTGCCCACTGTAGACTTGTAAGTTTCGGGTCATAGGCTTCTCTGGGGAGTCTGGGCACTGCAATGATAATCCTCAATCTTCTTTATCAGAAACTTGGATTCTGCTGAAAATGCAATTGTCTCCATAGGCTGTAGGCTTGGAATTGAACTTATAAAGGGAATACACCACACAGTGGTTTTCTGATCTTTCTACGGTCATGTCACTTTCCTCCAGTCTTTCCCTCTCCAGTTACTGAACGCATCTCCCCTGACTTCCTTGAAAAATCATGTCTACATCAGCTGCATTCCTGTAATTACATTAAAAACAGCCAAATTAAAGATCTGATACATGTTTTTGGAAATCCATCAACTAGGACTACTTTTCTTAATACACCTTAGCACATTTTAAAACATAGTTCAACAAAGGACAACCGTGTGGACAGGAATTCTGATACTAGGATTCTGACAGTTTTCTCATCCATTCCACTGAAACAATGGTATCTAACACAGTCCAGATTATATTCATAAACCCAAAAATCCTGAACCTTGTCTTTAGTGAGACCTTAGCAAGCATTACTTACTCTAGGGTATTCAGGGTATGGGTTTTCACTCAAACTTGAAGAATTATTAAACAGTGAAATAGTAAACAATGGAAAGTTAATGAAGGGCTGGGGAAATGGCTCAGCAATTAAAAGAACTTCCTGTGTAAGCATTAGAACCTGAGGAGGCTTAAGAGACCTCTCAGTTTAGATCCCCAGGACCAATATCAGCAGCTGGGCATGTGTGTGTGTGTGTGTGTGTGTGTGTGTGTGTGTGTGTACCATGATTAATACAAAGAGCTGGGCATGGCCATGTGTGTCTATAAACCCAGTGCCATATGGGAGCGGAGACCAGAGAATTACTGGATCTTGTGAAAAAAAAAGGCAATCTCTGAGATCAGTAAGAGACTCCATTCACCTCAACTACGATGGATAGAAGGGCAATGGTGTGGAATACTGGTCATTATGTTGTGACCACTCTAAACTAGTAAATGAGACAATATATGTACACATATATGGACATGCAACACACACACATATATACACACACTAACACACTAACACACACATACACAAACACACTCACACAAACACTTACACACATACACACACTAACACATACACACATATACACATACACACTTACACAGACATACACACACACTCACACACATACACACACTCACACATACACACATACGTACACACATATATACCACACACACATACACACACATATACACATACACACGCACTCACAAACACATACACACACATATATATACACACACATATACCACACACACATATATTCACATACACACATACACACACATTCTAAAACACATACACATATACACACATGCACACAAACTCACACATACACACACAATCACACACATACACACATACACAAACATGCACACACACATTTTAAAGAGTCAAAGATATTTGCCTTATTACATGTCACATCATTTTTTTGTGAAGGAATATAGTATACAAGCACAAATCCCACTTTAAATTGGATGGACCCATTCTACACTAATGTGATCCAATAATAACCAGGTCTGTCAGTTCTGTTAGGTGCTGCAATTCTTATTTATCACAAACTACTAAGTTGATTAACACTAGCTTGAGTGTGCCAGTTAACTATGACAAAAATAAGAACACAGCACATGCTATCAAACATGGGTACTGTATAATCATTTAAAGTGTTTATTTATTTATAAAATGAGAGAAAGAGAGAGAGAGAGAAAGAGACAGAGAGAAAGAGAGAAGGAGAGAGAGAGCACACCAACACACCAAGCCTTCTGGCCAATGTAAACAAACTCCAGATGGATACACCGTTTTGTGAATCTGGTTTTACATGGATACTGGGTAATTGAAACCTGAGTCATTATGCTTTGCAAGCAAGTGTCTTAATGGCTGAGCCATCTCTCCCACCCTTGTACAATCTTAAAGAAAGCATTTCTCAGACGCTTATTTCTGTAAACTCCTCTGAAGGGTGATAACTCAGAAGGTGGAGCATCTGGACTTCTGCTGCTGCTCAGGTGTCTGCAGTGTATTTACAAAACCCTTATCTTATGCAACTTTCTGGGAAAACGCATATAGCTCTTTTTCAATAGTATAAAATTTCACCATAGGAGATATTTTCCAAAAAAATATCTTCTCTCTCATATTTTCAGATTTTAGTAATAATAATAATAATAATAATAATAATAATTAAGATAGTCATGACCAGACTAGAATAGAGGTCGAGAAGGACTAAATTTCCTGAACACATTATTACCCAACAGGGAGTTAAACCCGCTTTAATTAACCAGGATGAAGGTTCAGAATGCTTGTGGGATGGCAACATGGTGAGCCTTGATGGTGCCCTCCCCAAGTCTCTTTACCACATCCCCTGGCTAAGCAGAGCTTTCCAGACATCCCCCTGCCAAGTAATTGCTTCCAGGTGATAATCTTCCGTCAGCCTTGGGCTGAGCTTGGCCAGCACATCTAAACAACAAAGTCAAGGAATACAGTGAAATCATTTCATTAATCCCCCAAGTATTCACCCCAGACTGTGAAGGGTCTAGTCCATTCTCATTTGAGGACTTCCTGGCAGGTTGGCTTCCCTTCCATAAGTAAGGCTCTTTCTTTGAGCACTTGTGTTCATTAATTACTCTTTAGACTAATTGAATCTCTACCTAAAGAGAGAGCCCAGAGTGTCTGGAAATTCTTGTCACCTCCTAGAGATGTCCCTTACCAAAGACTGGGCTACGGAGCTCAGAATGCAGTCTGCAGATCCTCTGAAAATTGTGCTGAAACTTGAAACTTGTTATGGAAAGAATCCTGACCTCCAAAGTTCTTGTTCCCAAGCTGAGATGCTCAATGTGAGTGCATGGGTGGTGTTTGGTCGGAACTCAGTCCACAAAATGAAGTCCACCCACAGGACCTCAGTTTCCCCTGAAGAGAATTCCAGAACTGGAGTGGTTGTTACAGATTATGATATGGGTGTGGGGAAGGGTTAGAATTTAGATAACCCCCAGTAAAAATTTCAATGCACCCCAAGTTTAAAGAGTATCTGAGCTCTTGTCTATAAAGTTAAAGGATTAAAATCATAGACAACAAGATAGTAAGGTATAGTGGGAGACTTTATTATTTAAGGGAACATGGGGAGTTACAGAGTTTTCCAGCCACAACTGCTGGGGAAACATGTGTCAGAGAGTTTAACAGAACTTATATTCTTTAGCTAAATAAGCAGAAACAGAAAAGATAACAGGGAGCTCCCATCATGAGAAAGAGAGGTTCATGAGGGAAAAAGTCTGGAGCCTCCCCCCACCCCCCATTACTGGGGTGGGGGAAGGCCTTACCTTCCTAAGGCCTGGATATTCAGCAGTCTCTCTACTCCATTGCCATGTGGGGGAAGAGAGCGCCTTCCTCTAGGGAAGTTAATTTAATTTCTCCCCAGGTGAGTCAGAGAGACAGCTGATTGGTTCATATTTGACCAATCAGTTTTAGTACCTAGGTTGTAGCTCTAACTAGACACCTCCCACTCAAGGGGAGGGACTTGTTCCTGCAGACCCTTGACCCATCACTTGATGAGCTTCAAGAGAGGTAGCAACATGGAAACCAGACCCTAACCGGGGTGAGAGATGAAGTCTGCCCTGCAAAATCCCACCCTGCTGTATCTGTTTGGCAGGAGGGACCTTCCTTCCCCCATGGTGAGAGCTATGTGACCACCTGGGTCCCCCCACCTGGGCCCTATGTGACCTACATGACTGGCCCCTAGACTCTCACAGCCTCCCCTCTCCTTATGATCCCAAATCTGCCCATTACAGGCGGCCATTGCTCCACTCTGGAAGGATTGCCTGCAGCTCGGTGTTCTTTCTCTGATTAAAGCCTTCTCTTCCTTTCAGAGGGGTCTCTGTGGTCTCACACCGTACACGTGGATTGTGTGTAATAGGTGACTATGATTGACATGCTGATAGAATTTCCTCGAGCTTTCTTCTGAGGGGCTTGAAAGCTAGGCACCAACATGCAAATAGGACCGTATGGATTGGGTAACTTGCCCCCAGGCTTGGCATCTGGAAGCTGTCATGATCTTGGAGTGAGACCATGGATACAAGGGCCTTCAGAGCTGTGGAGACACAGCTCTCTGGGATACCGTCTTCTACAGGAACTTACTCTACATGGCAAGGGAGTGGCAAGGCAGCCCAAGTGACCAGACTTTTGCTTTGCTGATGAGAACTCAATGGCATCCAGACCCATGCCAGAGGCATGTTGGAGAGAATGTTCTTTGGGTTTATTTGGATCATTTCTTCATAGGACACATGCTGTTTGGTTTGTTACTAACACTTTTTGTTAGACTAATTTCTTTTACTTATTTTTGCTTGTGTTTTCTATGTTATCTCTGTTTATCTTGGTTTATTCTGTTTGTGTGTGTGTGCATTGTCATAAACCAATGAACGGATTAATTTGTGAACTATCTTTGCTTCATTTGACTTGACATTACTTTAGAGATTAAAGAATTTAGGGCTAGAGTTCATTCTAAGATATGGGAGAGCTACCACTCTCCTAAACCCTGAGTTCCTGGTGTCTACACAGCAGAAATGAAAACAGGGAAAACATAACCTTTGTGGTCCATTGATGAGAAGTAGCCTCTGAAATCAGCTGCTACTGAATTGTGAGCCTTAGGCAGTACCTCAAAGGAAGACTGGAAATTTGTGGTTAGGGGTAGGCACCCCCAGGAGCAAGTTACAAAAATATACAGGGTCCCAGGAGCCATGACAGGGATGTGGTATATGGATCAGGGCATGAAGTCCATGATAAACCAGTGAGCCTTTGGAAGATGGACCATGATTTTCATGGAGACCTGAAGATGTTTTAAATATACCAGGACTGTTCAAGGCTTACCATGGAGCACTGTTGGCTTGGGATGAAAGATTTCCTTAGCTACTCAACCTAGCTGGAATGGTGAAATTGGACTGTCAGTCACTGGTGATGATATGGAACTTGAACTGCAGATATTGATGTTTGTCTAATGGTTGTTGAGTTTACATTGGTCCAGTCTTTCCTTGTTGTGTCTCATAGTAGTTGGAAATATTTACTCTGTGCCATTCTATGTTAAAAGTTTATAACTTGTTTTGATTTTACAGGACTTACAGTTAAGAGACAATCTCAAATTTCAGATAAAACTTGAGATTTTGGGCCTATCTTAACTTGATAAAGACTGTTAGCCCTTTAAAGTTGGACTGAACATAATATACAATGTGAAAAGTATATAAATCTATTGAGGTCCATGGTTGGATTGTGGTAGTATAAATGGATGTCTCCCTATAGATTCAACGGTTTTATTAAAGCTTGTAATTAGTCCCTGACCTCCTGGCTGGAGGAGGTGTCTGTCTCCTTGGCCTGGATTTCTAAGATGTTTCTGAGGTGTATCTGGAATTTCAGCCATAGATATGCAAATAGCAGAGAGCTCAGCAGAGCTTACTGTTTGTGTGTTTGTGTGTGTGTGTGTGTGTGTGTGTGTGTGTGTGTGTGTGTGTGTGTGGTGCAGGTGATGGGTCTCTCCCTCTTAGACCTGTGGGAGGGACAGATTCTTTTGCCATTATAAAACTTCCCTGGATCTACAGCTTCGATAAATCCTTTCCTTCCATAACAGTACCTGGTTTAGAGGGCCATCCCAGCAGAGTGTGTGGGGCTGACTAAAACATGGGGTTAAGAACTTGTGTGACCACGCCTAGCTGGTTATGTGTAGTGGGCAATGGAACTCTGAGAAAATCAGGCCTTCATGATTGCATGGCAGGTGATCTTGCCCACTGAGCTGTCTCCCAGACCCTCCTCTTCTTCTTTTAAGACAAATCCCTAACAGATAATATGTGCTTAACTAAGAAGCATTTTCTTCTTTCTATGTGTGCTTATGATCTATTTTATATAGAATCTGTAAATTTTATTTGGATTACAAAGTATGAACTGAGGTGCTAAAATTTCTACTTTCAAACTTAAAATGTCAATCTAAGGCTAAAATTTTATTAAAACAATATGTTTTCTGGGTCTGATGAATAGAAATAATAATTATATATTTAAATTTAGGGCTGGATATAACTCAGTGGCATAGCCTCTTCTTGACATGTACAAGACCTTGGGTTCAACCCCAACACCAAACAAATCATTTATAATGAGTATTTGAGAATTGAATGGTGGAATAATTCCTTTTTCTTGGTTTGCTGAAAATTTTTTAAAATTTTTTTCCATATAAGAAGCATGATGTGCAGAGCATATATGTTGCTCTGACAGAACAGATCATATAGTTACCTTCTTTCACATAGGACCTCTGTGAGTGATGGCACAGGTTGGACAGGTGATAAGACTTGCAACTCCAGAATCAGTTTAAAAAATGAATCTAGTCCTTGATCTTGAAGTGCCTATGAGAGTAGTTGATCCAAAGCCTCACTTGTGTAATGAAACTAGCTATATAGCATGTATCTGTCCCATGGAAGGATTGAGAGACTATTATGGGAATGGGCACAGGAAAGATGCATGGTGGTACTGACAGGTATTTTATACAGGTCAGACTAAAGCAGAAGCAATTTTCTGCTTCTGTTGGGCTTTTCAATAAGAATAATCACAGAGATAGCTCAATTCTTGGCGAATATTCTGTAGTAAACATTATTGAAGAGTCAACCACATGTTGAATTTAAACTTCTTACAACTGTTTAATGGATGTGGTCTTCCTAATAACGCTTTTGAGGTATTTCTGAAGGTGAGTGATCAATAATACCTTTCCCTTTCCTGTATTTATTAGTGACAAAATATTACCAGTCAAACAACTCTCAAAGTAAGGGGTCTGCCACCCATTTCCTATTGTTAAAATGTTGGTCTCTCTCCACGCAACAGCTCTAATTTTTGCTTGCAGCCATGTCTTTGGTTTGCAAGGGCCAGCTGCAGAAGGTGAGATCATTTTTTTTTTTTACAAGAATAACAGAGAACAGCTGCGCATCACATTTTGGGTTACAAAGATAGTTGGAAGTTGTTTCAGTGAACAGAATACACAATCCAGAAGTCATTATCCTATGATCTATGAACATGCTAATCCAATGAGAAAAATCCAGATGGCTGTTGCAGAATTAAATTTGAATTCCCTAAGATTCCCTTTGTGAAACGATCATGCAGTGTTGATGTTTAGGAAAGGAAAGAGCATGGTGTCATGGTACAGTCTCAAATTCAGAACTATTGTGGATAATCCTCCTGTGGTGGATTGAATGTAAAATGTCCTTAGAGGCCCCTGTGTTTTGAATACTTGTCCCCCAGCTGGTGACAATTTGGGAACGTTATGGAGCCTTTGGGAAATGAAGTCTTGCTGGTGGAAGCGTGTGCTGAGAGTGGGTCTTGAGCCCTTGGGTGTTTAGAACTAGTTCAGATGACTTTCTTCCTGCTGCTATGACAGTGTATGATACCCTGGCTGCCTGCTCTGCCATACTTTCCCCTCCGTGATGACCTTTTCACATGAGACTGTAAGCCAAAATAAACCCCTTCTTCCCATAAGCTACTTTTGGTCAGGTGATTTGTCACAGTGATGAGAAGGTAACTGCTATAGCTTCCAGTTATTCATTCTGATCCCTACAAAAATTGGCCATGATCTTTACCTGAATAAAACCACATGTTCATTGACCATAACCCCCTGGAAGGTATGGGTGTCAAAAGGAGACAGAGGAAAAAAATTATTTGCTATTGGGGTTGGATGGGTAAGAGAGAAAGGGAATGGACTTGTCAGGGTCTCATAATACTGCAAACCAAATGCAGATTCATCCACCTTTTAGTGCATCTAGCTTTAATTGGGAACTGGGGAATTGAACCCATGACATCAGGTTTTGCAAGCAATCACCTTTAAACACTGAGCCATCTCTCCAGCACAAGAACCAATTTTTTAGGATAATGATCTGATGATTAATAAATAATTATGAATGATTATGGAGAGATCACTGAATACCACAGTGTTTGGGTGGCTTTTGTGGTCAAAGACATTCCAATGGTCTGTGTTCCTGTTTCTTCTGGATTGGACATGATCACATGGTCTTTGTTGTCTTGAAGCTATACAGCCATGTTCACCCACATGAAGGCCTATTTGCATTCTTCTGTGGAGGTTAAGGGTGGGCTCAGGGAGACCACAAGCTTTCATGGAATCCTACTGAACCCTTTCCCCTCCATGAGGTGATCCAGGAACTAAGCAAGTGGGAGAGAATTTTTGGGGGTGTAGGCTTAAGTCACACAGGGGCTTCCTGGTCATATAACTATCATTGCGTCATCTATGCTCCTGGAAGTAGTCCCAGTAAGCTCCTTGGTTCACCAAGCTGAATTCGATGGACTCCTCTGTGGAAGTTTGAATGAATGTCCCCCATAGACTCAGGTGTATAATCAATGCTTGTAACTTGGATCTCCAGCCACCTGGCTGGAGGAGGTATCACTGGGGATGGATCCTGGAACTAAAACGAAAGGTGTCCTTGGGGGCCATAACTCAATTCCAGCTCAGGGGTATGCAGAGAGTTTTTGAGCTCTGCCTAGATCCCTGATTGCAGCTGGATTATTTTTGGGTTTGCTCCTTTTTGGCTTTTTCTGTCTATTTTTTTTTCATTCTGCTTGGATGTAAGGAAATATCTTCTTCTACCATTTGATGGAACTTCCCTTGGATCTGTAAACTTGAAATAAATCCCTTCCTCCCCAAAACTGTGCCTGGTTTACAAGTTCATCCAACAATGTGAAGCCATCAATGACCCCCTCCTTTGCTCTGTTGGCACACTGTGAAGTGTTCATGGTCATTTCCTTATATCTCTTCAAGAAAAGCCAAGTGAAACCTTTTCAGGTTCAAAATAAAAGAGACCCGGAAACCATGAAACATATTATTTTCAAGTATCACAATTACATTTCTTACGTCCATTGACAAGACTGGAACATTAAAGTTTAGTGTAAAACAGTGGCAACAGTATGAAGAATAACAGGGCCAAGGAATGGGTAAACAGCTGGTGTCATGAACCTCAATAAACAGACAAACAGGCTGGAGTGTGTATCCTTAAATCCTACCATCAACACTGTGATACAAATAGGCCAACTATTGGCAAGAGTTACAGTTGGACATGGAAGGTAATTTACATGTAAACACACAGAGGGTTTTCCATTGGTTCATGTATATGACAGCAGATGTCTTGTGATGTCTCATGTAATGATGGATCCAAGCAGCAATAGGAGCGTTCCAGGGAGAACAGCTCAACTAACATTATGATCTCTGTGAGGCTCATGAGAGAGATCTGTACATGGCTGTGGATGAGAGTGTCTCACAGGAGGGTGTCATTTGTCTCTCAGTCTGTTGCTTTCTAAAAGGAAGCTATTAGCAAAGCTCCAAGAGGTATTAAAGATATAAAAGGTTTCTAGGGTCTGGAGAGGTGACTCAGTAATTATAGGCATTTGCTTACAAAGCCTGATGGGCTGGGTTGAATTCCCTACTACACACATACCCACATAAAGCCAGATGCACAAGGTGGTATATACATCCAGGGTATATTTGCAGGAGCTGGAGGCCCTTGTGTACCAGTACACTCTCTCTCTCTCTCTCTCTCTCTCTCTCTCTCTCTCTCTCTCTCTCTCTCTCTCTCTCTCTCTCGTAAATAAATATTTGAAAAATGGTATAAAATCTTCCTGGAGTGGTGTGCTGTTAGGGACCAAGATCATCACTGTCAGTTTTGCCCACGGGGCAGGTCTGCCATTCTTGTTTTTGTTCATATGAAGGTGGGTTATTACAAGAGTCATTTCTCAAAAGGCTTTCAAATGTTGAAGGAAAATAGTGAAATTTTCCTGCGAAAGAGATTTTATAAAGAGCCCCATGAATAATAATACAATTGTAACTGCTCCGCTGAAAGTAAATGTAAACAGACATCCTGTGCTGGCTAGGCTAAACCTAGTAAGGTCTGGAGAAAGATAAAATGAATGCCAATTCAAGGCACTTTATACAGTAAAAACTTTCAGACAGCTTTCTGACACACAGATCTTCATTGAGGACAAAGGAGAATTCTTACAGGGAATATATATTGATAAAGCAGTTCTCACTTTTCACAGTTTTGTTCAAATATGTAAGCCAGTAGATTCGAATGAGTCAATTTTAAAAATGTATTTTTATTTTATTTTATGTATTTATTATTATTATTTTGGTGAGTCAATCATCTTCAAAGTAAAGTTATTTATTTCCTTCCCAAATTGCTCCAATTCTACACTGGAAGAATGGGTCCATTCAAAACATACAAGATTATTTTTCATTCTTAAGTCTCAGAAAAGGATCACTACCATAGTCAAATGTATTCTGATGATAAACATATTAATTCTTATCTGTAATGTATAATGAAAACTGAAGTCACCAAATTAACCAAAGTCTACCAAAAGGAGGAGAAAGGTAATACTATCTGAAATAAGTAAAAATAAAACCAGAAAGCAATTTGTGGTGGGGTTGAAGTAGGGGACAATGAAACACAAAGAAGCACCAATGCTTGAGGTGGTAGGAGGTTAACCACGACTATCCCTTTAAGAAAGTAAAACTTATGTAAAACTTCAGAGATGCCATTGCCAAGACCTCATAAGAACTCCACCAAAACTTGACTGTGAGCTCGAAGAGCTGGACAAATTGCTTCTCTTTAATGATGAAACCATCCAAAGAGAGTGTTTTACATTCTTATTGACATATCAGGACACACAGTTTTAAACAGTAAAAAGATTTTGACTTCCAATCTGATTCTTATTTCCAGTTGGTTACCAGAAAGAAACCTTCCATTTCTTCTCTCCTTTTTGCCTTGGCATTTGGATCACAAAGTCCTTAGACTGATTAGTTGAGTCGACCGCTGGGTTACTCCATCTCAGTGTGGTAGACACTTTGAGCTTTAAAATTCTTTGTAGGGACAGAAAAGAGGCTATTCTGCACTCAACAAAGCTAGAAGAACACCATGGGTCTCTGACTACCAGCAGCAGGAGATCTTCCCTCCCAGATGGGTCAACCTGAAGTATCTCAGCTTTTATCAAATGTCCCTGGGTGGAAAATAATGGTATATATGAAGACATATTAAATCTTTAGAACATTTATAAATGATCTGAACCAATTCAAATTCATATTCTAGCTAGATTGAAAGATAGTAAATACAGAGATTAGGATTAGTGTATTCCCTACTATGTTGCTAGGCTTATTTCAAAACACAGAATGGTTGAGATGAAATTGAGAACATAAATTGAATAACCATAGCATGGAGTCATAGGGTTTAAAATGGTAGCATGATTCATGATTGTAGCTCTTAATTAGAGTAATACCAATCTGTGAAAACACATTAATATATAGTTTAATAATTTATCAAATATTTGTAATTTATTAAGTTTATTATTATATTATATTATATATAATATATTATATTATATTATATTATATATTATATTATATTATATTATATTATATTATATTATATTATATTATATTATATTATATTATATTATATTATATTATATTACATATTATATATTACATATTATTATAATAATATAATATTTAATTTTGGAGCTATCTGGCCATTTTATTGGACTGTGCCATCTTATAGTCGGGGTTGGTCTTTACAGTAGAAAATCTGAGAAAGACAATTTCCCTAAACGAACAAGATCAGAAGCAAGTTTATATGTTTGATATCTACACATGAACAAACAGTATTCCATTAGAATGGAGAAAGGGAACCTAGATTGTCCTTTCAAAATATTATGGTTTGGTGGAGGTGGCAACATGTTACCTATAAAATGACAAGCATTTCTGGTTAGTGAAGGAGATGGATCTGTGGATTGATGATCTCTTCAATGGATGTTCCAGGAAACAGGGACCAGTGACATCTGGTGCTGGCTAGAACACCAGTGAATTCTCTCACTGTTTAGCTTTACAGACAGTCATTTCAATGGGCATCTGGGAGGCCTCCCAAGCATGAAGCCCTGCATGAGTTTGGAAATCTCTCATAGTAGGAATTTAGACATAGCCATTATGTGAAGTGGTCTGTGGTTCACAGGATTATACCTGAAAAAGCTGTGAGGCACAAATTATATCTGAGCAGGGGTGTAATCTCAGGAGATTTCAAGCACAGGGCAACCCCCAGCCAAAATTACTATGAAACCTCACACTAGACCATAAAACATACTGTGATGAGAGGAAAACCATCAGAGCCAGACACAGGTATGATTCAGATGTTAGATTGCTAGCCCAAGGATTTACAATAACTGATTATTTTGTTGTTTTCATTTGAAACAGGGACTCACGTAGTCCAGGTTGATATTGACCTCACCATATAGCTGTGGAGGACCCTGAAGTCTGGATCCTCTTGCCTCTAGCTCCCGAGTGGTTGAATTATGGACATATGCAATCATATCTGGATATAATTGTAATCAATATGTCCAAGGAAACTAGAGGCCAGGAAAGAGCAGGTGTGTGAAATCAGCAGAGATAAGAACGCTAAGAAATAATCTAAGGGAACCAGTAGAGACTGAAAAAAAATAAACCACTGTACCAGGAATGAAGAACATTTTGATAAGCTTATCAGTAATTCATCACTGCTGAAGATAAAATCAGTGGCCTTCAAGATAAGTCAGCATAAATGTCCTTATCTGAATAATGAAAGAAAGCCTACATGAGTAAAGTATCCACAGAGATGTGATGGTTCCAATTCTATGTGCATAGTTAGACTAAAGAAGACGATGGAGAAGAAATATGTGAAGTTATAATGGTCCCAAGCAGAAAAAAACACTGACGTAAGTGCAAGAATACAGTCACAGAATATACTACATAACTGGATTCTTAGGGCCACTTAGACCACAGAAATCAGTAGTGACAAGGACTAGCTTAGAGGAAGCAGAAGGGGAAAGGGGTGCTGGGAATGAAAGCTACAAGATTTGAGGATTTATTTGCAGTGGTAAAATATTTTAAAATTGATTTAGTGATATCTGAATTTATGTGAATATACTAAAACCATTGAATTGTACATATTAAATATGTGGATTATTGGCTATGTGAATTATGTCTCAATAAAACTGTCAGGAGTTAAAATTATAACTGGACACATTCCCAACAAGAGCGAGCAGTGAACCACACATTCAAGAAGCTGAGAGACGACTAACTAGGGCAACCACACACAAAAGAAGCTGAACAGAAAGACAGTATTCCCAGAAAAAATAAGGACAGTAAGAAAATTCTGAAAGATGAATAGAACACGGACTACAATATGCCCATGATGGAATATAAGAATTACATCAAACTTCTCATTAGAAACCTTGAAGACAGGAAGACAAGCTTCAAAGAATCAAACCATTAGCTCACAATTTTCTACCCACTGAGCTTCTTCACCTAAAGGGGGAAAAAAAGAAACAGAGACTTTTTCAGACAAAGACATCTCAGAATATTCATTGCCAATAGAATTTGAAGAGGCAGGAAAGAAAATGTAAAAGGCAGAGAGGATGGAGAGGGCTGCTGTGAAATGCTGTCTTTTTTTGACATGATATGGCTGTCATCACCTGCAGAAGAACGACACAATATTGAGACTATC
>PVHP010039656.1:0-16255 GCA_004024765.1 Zapus hudsonius | reverse complement strand
AGGAAGGAAGGAAGGAAGGAAGGAAGGAAGGAAGGAAGGAAGGAAGGAAGGAAGGAAGGAAGGAAGGAAGGAAGGAAGGAAGGAAGGGACTACCCTTAAGCTTAAAACCCTCTGTTAGGGGTTGGAGAGATGGCTCAGAGGTTAAGACTCTTGTCTGCAAAACCTGTAATTGATTCCTCAGTACCCATGTAAAGCCAGGTGCACAAAGTGACGCATGCATCTGGAGTCTGTTTGCAGTAGCTGGGGGCCCTGGCACATCTATTCTCTCTATCTTCAATATCTCTCAGCTTGCAAATAAATTAATAAAATACTTTTGAAAACAATCTCTGTTACCAACTAGCACTAGATCACAAAGATGCACTTGGCCATGTGATTAGAGCACCTTGTGTACACTGAGTTCCTAGGTATGATGGGATGAATTTTATAGCATAACTCCAAAAATGACCCATAATAAAGTCAACCCCCCACACACACTTCAGAATGTAACTGTAGCAATGAGATCTTTAAAGAGGTAATAAAGTTAAAATGAGGCCATTGAGGTGGGCTCTAATCCAACTTGACTAGTGTCCTATGACTGGTGGTTTGGCACACACCAGACCCGAGCGTGTACAGAGGACAGCCATGTGAAGAGCTAGCAATGGGGTGGCCTCTGCAGACAAAGGAAAGAGGTGTTCTGGAAACCAGTCCTGCTGGCACCTTGATTTCAGTTCCAGAATGGTGAGGAAATAGGGCTGTACTGCTGGAGCCTCCCAGCCTGTGGCACCTTGTAGTGGCAGCCCTAACGGAGAGGAGCTCCTCCCTCAGTCTGAGTGAGGTGCCTGGAGGATCCTCACTGCAGCACTTGTGCACTCTTTCCCTGCTGCTTTGTTCTCTGCTTCAGACAGTCCTTACAAGAGAACAGCAGGGCCGGACAGCTAGCCCAGACAGTAAAGTGCTAGCCTTGCAAGCATGATGACCTGAGTTCAATCCGCAGCATTCACAGTACAATGTCAGCTGTGCCTTGTCTGTAATCCCAGCCCTGGGGAGGTAGAGACATGAAGATCCCTGAGGTTCTCTGGCCAACTTGGTGAGCTCCCAGACAAGGAGACCCTGACTCCAAAATAGGTGGATGGTTGTTCCTAAGGATGACGCCTAAAGTTGTTCTCTGGCCTCCGCATTCATGCATGCACACATACATGAATGCACACACACATACATGCACATAAGAACACACACACACATGAAAGTAGATCAAATAAGAGAAAGCACTTGAGTTTCCCCCACATACCATGCAGTACACTACACTGCTTTGTTCCCTCACTGGGATGCTAGTGCAAATATTAGTTCTCAAAAGACATGACCTGGTTCCCTGGTTACTGCATGCAGCCAGGGTGGAAGCCCAGGCCCTCTGAGTTCAGGTCCCTGGCTCTTTTGTTATACCCCAGGGGCTCCCTAGGACATTTTAAAGTCTCCTACCCCTTTCCAAAATCAGCTCAGTCCTCTCAGACAACACATCACTGTGCTTACTGTGAAAGTCCTGTCACACAGAAATGGGAAATCTGTGTCACGTCCTAATTCTGTCTTTACAGGTCTTCCCAGCCAAGTCCGTAACTCTACTGAGTAGCTGGTTAAGAGGCAAATACAAGGCCACAGATCCCACCAGGAAATTTGTCATTGCTCAATGAGCAACGGCTACTTTGTTCCCTTCAGCTCAGCTTCCCAGGACAGCGCTGTTGGGAGCTCCTTGTCAATATCTATTTTTAATGGGATATATTTATAATTGGATTATTTATAACCTCCACATGGACACTTATTTTCTTTCCAGAATCACAAAGGCATTTTAATAGATTGGCTATGGCAGCAGAGAAATGACGAGAAACAGGTGGGCCCAGTTGTCCATGGAACCTGAGAACCCTGGCTGCTCCTTGCTGGGGGCCTGCTATACTTAAGGAAGAAAGTAAGTGCACCCCTGGGCTCTGGCTCCTGTTTCTACAGAAGATTCATCACCCCAGGGAGAGAGGTGTTGAGGTGACTTGAAGGCTTAGTGTGTACTGAGACAAACCTTCACTGAAATCCCTGTGATTCAATTCAGTTTGACTAATATTTATTGTCTACCAAGTAGAAACCACAGACTCCTTGTTTGAGACATGGTGATTTTTGAGACTATTATTGAGTAGTTTGTCTTGAAATTTTCTCTTAAGTCCCTTTCTTTGCTGGAAAAATATCTTAGAGATCTGTGGTCTGAGTCTCACGTTAGAGATGAAAAACATGAAATCCACACATCATAGGGAAATGGCATGTCCCCAATCCTGGCTGGAGAGGACCAACAGCTTTCTGCCTCCTGGTCCAGTGGTCACAGTATAGTCTGCAGGAGTCACATCTTTATTACTGTCACGTCAAGTCACATGACCACGCTGTGAAAAGCATATCTGGAAAGAATCAGTGAAAAAAAAAACACCAAAATTGACATAAGATGATAAATAGATTTTTAAACTAAGCAAGAGCAATTACAGCAGGATGTGAGGAAGTACTTTTTAATAGCCAGAGAGGCAAAAATATCAAAATGAACAAATCCAAAGAATGCATACCCCCAAATTTTCATAACATAAGAGAAACATCTGTCTTTGCTGGAGAGTCAACTGCCCCCAAACATGGGACTCGAACAAATAACACCTCCATTTCACCCAATTCTATCAAAATTCTGCTGATTCTAAGAGCTTTCTAGACGGCTCAGGCCAAACATATTGCTGTTCTCAGTCCATCTGCATCCCTAATCTTACAATTTATTTGAAATTTCCTCATAAATCCCTTTTCTTGTCCTATATATTTTGATATGGGTTGGAGCAGATTCTGGAATTTCTGAATGTTAGTCTTTTGGGATTAAAAAAAAAAAAACAGTTGCCACAGGTGACATGTTGGCAGATGAGCATCCTGACAGCAGCCCCAGGTCAAGACAAGTAAAAGGTCAGGTGCAGAGCAGAGCGGCTGACAGAGCCACGGGTCTCACAGGTAGGTCCTGGAGCAAGGCAAACACCTCAGGACTCACTGTGAGCAGCATGTCTGCTCGCTCTTGATCCCATCTAAACTCTCCTGAGAACATGTCTCCAGAAGTGTGAAACACACATCAGAAGCAGAAGGTCAGAGGCCCAACCACTGGAGGGTTAGGAACCCTCCAAAGAGGCCTTCACTGAGCATCTCCTTTTGATACACTAACACTCCAGGTCACCTTGGAAACATCCAGAGAGGGCGTCTGTGGTGGTTTGATCCAGGTGTCCCCCATAAACTTATGTGTTCTGAACTCTTCGTCCCCAGCTGATGGCAGTTGTGGAATTAGAACCTTGCTGGAGGTGTCTTGTTAGAGGCGGGCTTATGGGTGTTAAGCCAGCTTCTTGGTACCACACTCTCCTGCTGCTGGTGTCCACCTGATGTTGTCCAGGAGATGATGTCCAGCTTCTGCTCATGCCATTATTTTCCCTTCCATCATGGAGCTTCCCCTAGAGTCTGTAAGCCAAAATAAACCCTTTCCTCCACAATCTGCTTTTGGTCGGGTTCTACGACAGCATCCAAACCACAGAAAATGAGAGACTACCAAATGCCCAGGGATCCATCCCTCCATTTTCCCAGTGTTTTAGCTCTTTAGAAAGAACTCTGTCATGTCCCTAAGCAAATGCCAATTCCTTCTCTGTTCGTCAGACCCTCCTGGGTCCCTCTAGTCTGCACCTGCTGGGACTATCTCTGATTCCCACAGAGGCTGGGCAATCTACCTCCCAGTGTACTGGTCTCACCTCACCCAAACTAGAATTAGCTGGCTAAAATGGTAACTGTTGGGCATCATTCAAAGCTTCCAAAGGAAACGTGACAGACACAAGAAAGCCCGATGGCTATAAGTCAAGACAGGAAGGATACTTAAGAGTTATGAGGAAGAGAGTGACACATAACAACCTCTCAGGCCTCGTTCACTTGTTGGACACTTGTCTCCTCCTGGACTTTGGCTTAACTATCTGTGTCCAAAGATTTTAACAAAATTACCCATTAGAAGAGCAAGGCTAATGTAACTGGAAACCTTAGATGCTAAGTCTATCGGACTCAAGGCTTCCTTAGAGCTGCCCGGGAATTCACATGATAATGTCCCTGTCTCAAGAAGTCATTTCACAGGACCCTAGGCTCACTCTGAAAGCCCACATCCTGTTGTTATCACTTGCTTTTGAGGAGAGCAGGAAGTTTAGACTTGATGGATTCTCCTTTCCCCTTTGACTGTCCTGGGTTGGGCTTCTGCTTATATTTATACCAGAAAAAAAATTAAGGAAAAAAATCTATTTGTTATCTTTCCTTTCTCCCCTCTGAATCCCAGTGAAGAATTCTTTCTAGATGAATGAGTGTGCATACGTCACATATACTCTGGCTAGAATTTGGCAGGTAGTCAAATCCTTCTCTGTAAAAAAAAAAAAACTGCTGAGTTATGTTCAAGGGGTTTCAGAAGGAATCTCCCTCAAACTCCAGGTAAACCATTTGCTCCTATGTGTTCACTTGAACCTCCATGAAATCCCAGATTTTTGAGGGTAGGAAATCTGTCAAGATTTTTGGATCCCTGATACCCAGCTCTGTGTCTGCACATGATGACCCTCCCAAAGTGTGTTTCTGAGTGAATGAAAAGCTCCCCCTTAATCAAGAGTCCATCCCCAGCTGCAAGGAACACTGTTTTCCTCTCCTAATGTCCTTTAATAGCATCTTCCCCCACGATATCCGCATCTCGTCTGGGAAAATGAAACAGAAAGTTTCCAAATAAAAATAGGAGGCTATATGGCCAGTTAATGTCAAAGCTAAATTCTTATTTAGGGCAGTTAGGCTTCACTAAGCCTTTCTCTTTACCGTCGTTTTTATCATAAAAGTTTACAATGTGCCTTTAGGAAATAGATTAGTATATTAATCAGCAATGTACTGGTGATGTTCCAGGCGATCCTGTGACAGGTGAGGGTGCTCGTTGTGTCCAGGGGCAACGAGTGCAGCTCACGATCCTAGGCTCTTCCCTTGCTGCTGCTCTAGCCTGCGTGACACGAAAACAAGCTCTTAACTTTAAAACTCAGAAATTGGTTATTTCTGGAATGTTCCTTTTCCTATCTCTAGATCATGGCTGGCCATAGATAACCAATAGAAAGCAAAACCATGGATAAGGGTTGCTTCTGCCCTAATGTGTCATGCTAGAGTCAGGGTCTCCTGACTACTTCCTGCCACCATTTACCCACTCTCAAATTCAGGCTGTTTCTTATATCTCACCTACAACCAACTTCTTGGCTACATGTGGAAGGAACTCAATTCAAATTTTTTTAATGCAAAAAAATTGTTTCCTTTGGGGCTAACTGCAGTCTTCTGAAATTCACTGCATTTATCAGGCATCTCTCCAGATGCTGCTTCTCTGACAGGGAGCCATCTTCTCCCCTTTGTCTCTCAGGATGACTTGCCAGCTCAACATTGAACCACTGCTGGTTGTTTTCCTCAGGCCCTTTAAGCAATTCTGTTCAGTTCTGCACTAGCCAGATTTTGTGCGTGGCTCATGTAAGGAACAATAGCCACCACCGTGAAGTCATGAATGTGACAGCCATGTTGTGTCCAGATAACAGAGCTCCACAAGCACTCCTCCAAATCTTTTGACTCTTACATTCTTTCTGCTCCCTCCCTGAGCCTTGGAGGAGGTGATATAGATGGTTCGTGTAGTGCTCAATACTCCAGCGTTTCTCAGCACTCTGATGTGATTTAAGTCTCCTCAGTAACCACTTGTGGTGGTGGCTGAATTTTTATTTAACCTCCCCTCCCACCCAGGTGATCTTAATGTGACCAGGTTTAAGAGCTGCAGTATTTTAAAAAAAAAACAATTTTTCTAAATATCTCAAATTTTAGATCATAAGTTGTTCTTTGTTTAACACAAGAGAGCATTCAAAATTTTCATACATATATTTGAACACCTATGAACTGTGATTAAATGGTCCTGTTTGTGAACCTGGCGAGCCGTTTTAGTTGCAATGTGACAAATAAGGGAGGCTAGACACAAAATATCAAGTTTCTCTGCTGGGTTGCTGGCATCCAGTGTGGTCATTTAGTTAGTAGTCCTATCAAGTGACATTGGCACATGTGTCCGGATGCACACTTTGCTGAAATTGTGGCTCTGCTGATACATGGCTACCATATGAAGCAAGTTCTATGCAAAATGTTTCTCTGGTAGAAATGTGTCACCATCTCAAGGTCCATGGAACGTGTTCTCCATTCGCAAAGGAAATCAAAGTAGTGTGCAAGGTTCCTGGGTGTTCTCACCAACACATTGGTGGGAAAAACAGCAGAGGAACCAGCCTTTGGCTCATCTGGTCCCAAACTCAGTGCTCCTCAATACTTCTCTGGAGATCGTGTGGAACAGCATCCATGTGTTGGTGATGAAATCTGGTTCTTAATAGTACTTGATAACTCTTCAGGATCCCTTGAAGTATACTTTTAATTTATAGCAAAACAGGAAAGCAATGCAATGTGACCCAACAGAATTAAACAAGAATCCAGCCTTCGTACTAACTAGCTGCATGGCTCAGGCAAGACATTTTCTCTCTCTGGGTGTCAGTTTCTTCACTTGTCAAATGAATCTAGTTTGATGTTCCCAAACTTGGCTGCTCAGCAGAATGACTAGGGAGCTGATAAAACATCCCCATGTTTGGGTATGTCCCTCAGGCATTGTCATCTAGCTGTCCTAGAACAGGGCCCAAGGACTGGTGTTTCCAAAGCATCCTGAGAGACTCTGATGTGGGAGTGAGCTGAGAATCACCAAGGTAGTCTCGAAGTTCCTCTCAGCTTGCACCTGTGTTGGGCTGAGGAAGTTCTAACTGTTTCACAGACTGAGTTATATTAGAAGAGGTTAGTAACCAATGATGGACATATCCCAGAAGTACATTTAAGGCAGGTACTTTGTTTCAGAAAAAGACTACATTTTCCGTCTTTTTTTAAAAAAAATAAACACATCTATCCATCCAACAACAACAGAATCTAGATTACCAGCATGCTATGTCCATGACATGTATTGTCTGAGATGTCCCATAAGGTAATGGCCACCCTCCATACAACTAAAGAACTATCAAGTAAGGCAGTATTTTCAGTATCATGAAGTTTTCTGCTTTCCATTGCTACCTTTCCAAATGTCCTTTCAGTATCGAGGCTATGGGCCCACATAAACATTCACAAATGACCGTAAAAGACTGATGAGTTCTTTCTTTGTTTTTTTGGGAGACAGAGTCTTATTGTGTACCTCAGGCTGCTTCAAACACAAAATCCTCCTTAATGCTAGGATTATAAGCAAGCAACATCACACATAGCTTAATTCCTACTTCAGGTTGGATTCATTGGCAGGTCACACAGCCTAAGTCTAGCTTGCCAGAACTGGCCAAGGTAACATTCCAGAGCTGAGCTCCTTCAGCCTGAGCATATGTTGGCCTGGAGGTCACTGGATTCCCCCAGCCACAAGCACACAGAGAGATGGCTCAAGCGGTGTTGCCTTTGGCCACTAAGCAGTTCCTGATTCCAACTGTGAAGAACAGACCAACAAATCAAATGCAGGAGAAAGTTCAAAGTAAGACTTCAAGGGCAGTTCTAAAAAGTTAGCTATTAAGTAAAAGTTATGAAAGTTACAAACAAGATGGACATCTAAACACCTTGATAAACTACAATTAAAGCCAGGATACCGATCATTAGGTCTTGACATGCTGATTCAGTCCACCATGAGCATTAACTGAACTGTTCTATTCATTGCTTCAGTGGAGACATACTGCTCTTTTAAGAAGGAGCATCTCTATCTTAAAACTTACAAAAACAAAAGGGGGGCTGGAGAGATGGCTCAGTAGTGAAAAGGTGCTTGCTTAAAAGCCTGACAGACTGGGTTTAATTCCCCAGTACCCACATAAAGCCAGATGGACAAAGCAGTGCATGTACCTGGAGTTTGTTTGCAGGGACAAGAGGCCCTGCTGCACCTATATTCTCTCTCTCTCTCTCTCTCTCTCTCTCTCTCTCTCTCTCTCTCTCTCTCAAATAAATAAATAATTACAAGCAATTGCTTCTCCATCTGAAGGTTAAAATGGCAGTGCATAACTACAGCTGACAGAAAGTGAGGGCTTTGTCTCCAGGGATTAGATTGGGTTGGACGGAAGGGAGCAGGTTGATAGCCTACGGAATTATTTTCAAGTTGTCCCAGCCTGGAAAACTTCAGTCTCCACTTACGTCTTCAGTGTGCAAAAGAGTCAAGAGGGCCACCTTGGTCTTCCTGTGAGATTTAACAGGAGTTTCTGCTTGTCTAAATTCTCCTCATTCTCAAAATATTTTTTAGGAAATCATATTTAGTAAGAATATTTGCCGAGTTTTGTCATTATTCATTATTAAATTGGTCCAGATCCTTCACATTAGAGCTCAAAACAAGATCACAGAGAGACAGAGACTCTCTGGGGAAAGTCAGGGACTAGTTTAAACATGTCCTACTAAATAGGCTGGACAATTTTCCCATTCTCTGGCTACCATACCAGCTGTCACTCACTATATCCCCTCCTGACTTGCATCTGGGAATGTGTCCAAAGGAATCTCCAGCCCCACTCAACAGAGAATAAGTACCAAGTTACATCCACGGTAAGTCACCCTAGTAACACAGGAGTAGAATGTCCCCTAGAAATATTGATACCAGGGACTTGGGAAATGGCTCAGTGGGTAAACCATTTACCACCAAGCATAAAGACTTGAGTTTGGGTTCCCTGGCACCCATTATAAATAAAATGGCAGGTGTGGTGGTAAATGCCTGTGATCCCAGCACTGAGGAGGTGAAGACAGAGAGTCACTGGGCTCATTGGCTGGCTACTCTAGCCCAATGAGTTGAGATCTAGATTCATTGAGAGAATGAGTCAAAGGATAAGGTAGAGAGAGAAATTGAGGAAGACACCCTCAGTGAACTCTGGCCTCCACACTCACGCGTGCATGTGTGCATAAGCACCTGCAAACACACTTATGTCTACATGCATATGAACATGCGTACCCATATATCACACCTTCACTTCGAGGCCAGCCATGGGACACTAGACCACATTGGGGGACATAGGCTGGTGACTTTGCAGACTGCAGATACTGTGAATGTCAGGTTCCTGGTGACTGTCTGCACTCTACAGTGGAGAGCATGGAGAATGATAGGAGGTGAACCTGGGCTCCCATGCCAAGACTTTTATCCACTTATCACAGGGAGATCTTGGGAAGTTACATTAATTCCTGAGCCCATTTCCTCCTCTATATGATGGAGAAAATCGACACACTTATCTAGTGTGGAAATAGAGGTAGTGTTGCATGCTAAAACCTGGAAAGAGCACAATAAATGAGTTGTGTAATTATCCTTTATAGGTACCTTAAATGCTGAAGCGATAGCCAGATCAGTGCCTCTAAAGGAAATTTTCTCTGCCATGTACTGTGTGGAGGCTTAGTTTTTCAGTGATTGCTTTGAGCACTTCAAATTTTATACAGCAGCTGGGAATCAGAACAAAGCCTTGGCATCAGCTAAGGCTACCATGAACATTGCCTGGGAAACGAGGAAGAGAAGCAGCCTTGAGTGGCTCTTCAGTCCGATTTGCACTGGTGGGGCAAGGCCAGTGTAGCTCTATTAAATGTCCTTAACATCTTCTAAAAGAAAAACAGTCATAGGACCTCCACATACAAACTTAAAAGTGACATTGGGTTAAGAAAACGTCATGACAGAGTGCTTTAGCAGCCGGGTTTTATCTGTGCTTGGCACATCGAGTTCTAGAAGATGAGAGCCTCTGATATGTTAGAATGCATTGAGAAAGGTTGCACTCAAGTAGTGTAAAGCTTTTCAAAAACATTCTGCAGGTAAATTGTCTGAGCCTTGTAGGCTGATTCTCCCCAAGCAAGTAAAGCTACGCTTTAGGACTTGATCACCCTTCTGTATAGAATGGGGATAGTAGCACCATTTTTCAGGAAACCCAGAGATGAAGTTGGTAAGTGATTAGACAGGGTGCTTACTGTGGTATGAATGCTTCCAAACTGGCTGGAATTGTGCCTTTGTTCCTGCTGTTACTCAGTCATTCCACAGAATCCATGCCACACCTATACTGGACACAGTGACTTCAAAAAAGAATGTACCACAGCTCGGTCAGCCAGCACTTTCTCAAGGTGGTAACTTCTGTGGCCAAGATCTGAACAAAATGCTCTGAGCATATAGTGGGGAGCCAAGGAAGGTTCCCAGAGGAGATATTTTGATGTGAGCTTTTTGGAATGAGTAGAATTTGCCCAGTAGAGAAATGGGGCATCCAAGACAGAGGAACCAGTGTGGACAAGAGCTTGAGTCAGTGAAGGCATGATGGGTTCTCTGGGATGGTGCTGTTCTGTGGCACTGAGGCAGAGCTCATCCTAGGAGTGTCTGTAGAAGGGATTGGAGAGAGAGCTCGGGGCCAGACACTATAGAACACCTTAAAGTTCAAGCCAAGGACTCCACTACAATCCCACAGAGCATAGGAATCAATAGACTTAGGCAGGAAAATGATGTGAACTGGTTTAGTGGAGGAAGATATAGTCTTAAGCTAACAGGACAAGGACAGTGGAGTTTAGAAACACAGGAGGGCCTTGAGATTGGGGCAGGAACAAGCCACTCACTATTCAGTGGGAAATAATGGCCCCACTCATCTACCACAAACTGGGTCTTCTATGCAATGGCTGTGTGCAGTGCTGGTCACCTGCCACCAGAGATTCAGGGCCTTGCAGTCCAGCAGGAGAAGAGAAGGTTTGGTAAGAAATGAGCACAGACTAAGAAGAACAGAGCTTTGGTGTTTAAGGAAAATGCCAGGTAGATTGAAAAACTACACAACAGGTTATGAAGTGAGAAGGGGACTAAGTGGGTCAACAAAGAGCCTTGATCATCCAAGAAGTCCTCATAACAAAAGAAGAGAAGAAGGAGGAGGAAGAAAGATAAACACTTCCCTCACACACAGAATCGTGTGTGTGTGTGTGTGTGTGTGTGTGTGTGTGTGTGTGTGTGTGTGTGTCAGCAGAAGGAAGACTCGTCAGTGGGTGTAAGGGACCCAGTGATGGGACAAGAGAGGGCAATGGGATTAATATGAGCAAGGTGCATGATACCCAAGTATGACAATGTCAAAGTAGGATCCATGCTGTATGGCTCAAATCATATGATACTGTAAGCATTACAAGCAATCTGTAATGACAGAAAACAGATTAGTGGTCACTTGGAGGACGGAGATGGAAACAGAGGGTGGAAGGCCCGTCAAAAGCCATTGTGCTGAATTGAGATAAGAGCCATTCATTTTGTCTAAATTATATTCCCACTAAGTTGGTTTTAGGAAAAAACAAAAACAAAAAAATGTCAGAAACAAGTAATTGTCCTCTTCACCAGGAAAAAAAAAAAAAGCAAGGTGCCCTGATCATCCCAGAATCCCCACAAGGAGCCACTCTGGGTGGGCAAGAACTTAAAGGTGGTACATGACAGATGGCTACCATCTAATGTTCCCAGCCTCACATTCAAGCCCATCACCCCAATTCCTGATTCTTGTTTTCACCTATAAAATGTGTCTGGGTGATGCCTGGAGGATGAGCTTAGGAACAAGAGTCTTAGTCCTTCGTCACGATAATGAGTTGAGTGAAGAACTTCCTTGGTGTGGCTGACACTGTCCTATAATTTCTCACTATCATATCACCAGACACCCCTCATCCTGGGCCAACCAGGATGACTAGTCATTCATAAATATTTTTAAATGATTGTGCTCCAGTACTGATAAAAGTTCATAGTGGAAAGAGCCATGAGGTGATAACTAACCTTTATCTATATAACATTAAGGGGCTGTTGTAGTTAACTTCTCATTGCTGCAACAAAGAACCCAACCAAAAGCAAATTGTGGAGGAATGGGTTTATTTTGACTTACAGACATGAGGGGAAGTTCCATGATGGCAGGGAGAATGATGGCATGAGCAGAGGATGGATATCACTTCTGCCACATCACTGAAAAACAACAGCAGAAAGGTGTACCAAGCACTGCCAAGAGGAAGCTGGCTATAATCCCCATAAGCCCACTCCTAACAACACACCCCAATAAGGTTTCAATACCCAAACTGCCATCAGCTGGGGATGGAGTATTCAGGACACATTTGTTGGTGGGCAACCATCAAACCATCACAATCCACCCCTGGCCCCCACAAACTAATAATCATACATGATGTAAACTACAATGCATTCAGCTCAACTCCAAAAGTCCCCACAGTTTTCCTTTCAACTGAGTCATAATACCAACAACAATAACAACAACAACAAAAAACCATAATGACACAGAACATTCATACTGAAAAAGATGATACTGGGTATTAGCAAAGGCAGACTAAACCAATACAATATTTAAAACAGACAGGTCAAACATCAAACTTTAACCACAAGACTGATAATAACCAGTGATGGGTCCCTTGAAGTTCCAATTCTGACACTCCAGCTCAGCTACTCACAGTCCAGGAAAATTTCATCTGGTGCTGGAAGCTATCCTTGGCAGCCATCTCATAATCCTGAAATTTTACTGTATATCCACTGCAACCCACAGTTCATCCTCATGGCTCCATTGGGCCTCTATGCTGGTAATCCAACATGCCTGCTTCACTCTGCCCATGGCCATTTCCAAAAACAAAACCATGTTGCAAATCTAAAGACCCTTTCTTCCTGCATTTGTTATACTCCTTAGTACCAGGTTGGCTACCAATTTGTTAATCCAAGTGGGAACAAAGCCAACTTTGAAGAGCAGTAAAACTTCAGAATTCAGGCCCCTTACTTCCAAAGAGTCCACATTCTTCCTGCTGTCCCAATGCAGATCACCTGGCCCACTCTCAATGGTTGTAGTCCCTCCAAACAATTGCAGCTGAATGGGCAGCAGTTTCAGCCCAAAGATTTCATTTCTTTCTGTAACATCTCCATCTGCTCACACCAGTCCATTTCTATGCAAAGCAACCCTGCACAAGTTCTCACGACACAGGGAAGCAGAACACAACAAGCCTCTCACATAAACTGCTTCTGGCACAGTCCCAACAAAGATCTTTCTTACCCTCATAAATCAAACTTCACAGTCCATAGTTCTTACTGCTTTTAGGTCTTCCCAACTCTGACCAGAATGGTCCATGTTGTGGTCAGCATTCTTGTTGCTGCGCAGAAAGAACCCAAGCAAAAGCGGCTTGTGGAGGAATGGGTTTATTTGGCTTATGGACTCAAGAGGAGACTCCATTCTGGCAGGGAAAACGATGGCATGAGCAGAGGGCTGGACATCACCTCTGCCACAGCACTGCAAACAGCGGCAGGAAGGTGTGCCAAATACTAGCAAGGGGTAGCTGGCTTATAACCCCCATAAGCCCGCCCCCAACAACACAGCTTCATCGAGGTTGTAAAACCCAAACTGCCATCAGCTGAGGATCGATCTATCAGAACACATTCAATTGTTTGTGGGGGACACCTGGATCAAACCATGACAGTCCATCAAACTATACTTATTGCAAGGACAATTCAAATAATGTGAATTTCCTCTACTACAGCCAAAAATGTTGTTTATAAAAGAAAGGAGAAAGAAAATTAGTAACAGTGGTAATACTAACATGTTAGTAAAATGCTTTCAAATGTGCCCTATATAAAACAATTCCTATTTATTGAGTCCCTACTATGTTCCTATCATTGTCCTAAGTGCACTTTCTTTTTTAGTGTGTGTGTGCATGTTCATATATGTGCAGGTACATGTATAGGTATGTGTGCATGTGTGTTCATATATGTGCAGGTACATGTGCGAGTATACATGAGTGTGCATGTTCATATATGTGCAGGTGCATGTGTGTGTATGTGCTTGTTTGCATGTTCATATATGTGTGGGTGCATGTGTGTGTCTGTGTGTGTGTCTGTGTGCATGTGTGTGCATGCATATAGGCCAGAGGACAAATTCAGATGTCATCTTCAGGAACTCCATCCACCTATTTTAAGACAGAATCTTTCATTGTCCTAAGCTCACCAGTTAGCCTAGACTGACTGACCAGTGAGCCCCTGGGATCCTCCTGCCTCACCATCACTGGGATTGCAGGCAGAGACCACCATGCCCATCACAGGAATGTGGGAACTAGAGGTGGAAATCAGGTCCTTATGCTTGAAAGTCAAGCACTTTGCCAACTGAACTATCTCCCCAGACCCCGAAGTACACTTTCTTTCTTTTCCCTAAGTGTAATTTCTCTGCAGTACCTCACTTAGCCCTTCCAATGGACTGCCTGAGACTAGATAGGCCCACCTATTGGTTGTTTAGGTTGTGCTTCTTCAAGAATTAAAATGTGATAATCTTTTGGCAGGTAAATGAGGGGTTTGGACAAAAGTAGTAGCAGTGAATATGGAAATAAGAGGCAAGGTTTAAGAAAGTTTTCTGAAGTAAAAACCTTTAACATGGTGATTGACAGAACGGGGTGGGGGGAAAAGAAGAAGAAATACTCCAGGATGACTGGGGTATGTTTTTACCTGAGGAACTGAGTGAACATTAGGAAATTTATCAAAATCAAAACTACAAGAAGGTCTAATTTGAAAGATATAATTCACAAAGTTTATTTTTTGAAGTCATAATCCAGAGTGTGATGGTATTTGGACACAAGGCCTCCTGTGGACAATCAGGCTATGAAGGTGGAACCTTCATGAATAAGATTCATTTCTTATAAAAGACCTTCAGGAGCGCTTCCTTGCCTTTTCTACTACATGAGTACACACACCGAAGACATCTGTTTGTGAACCAGGATGTGGGATCTGAGCAGACACCAAATATGTCAGCATTTTGAACTAGGACCTCCCAGTCTAGAAACAATGAGGGGGAAAAAATCCGCTGTTTAGAAGCCACCCGTTCTATGGTACTTTGTCACATTTTCCCTAGGGGACTTAGACATGAGGAAAGATGATGGGCCGGGCTCACATTGGGATATATTATTAAGTTTCACATATTAAGGAGCATCCTCATTGGCAGACATGACCAGAAAGCTCTGGAAATTGATGAGAACTAGTAGTCTCAGTGTGGTGATTAAGGCCCCAGGTATATTTAAGATTGTCTAGAGAAGAGGACATATGACAGTGCCCCAGGAAGGCAACCTTTCAGGGGAGAGCGTAGGAGAGTATGCCAAGAGGGCTAAAGGAGATGAAAGGAATGAGAAAACCAGGAAACAAGCAGTTGCCTGAAACCCAGGAGAGAAGCAGGTACTGGCAGTAGGGCCCATGGCACAGAGGACAAATGGGACACAGGACAGAAGGGCTACAGATCATTAGGTCAGGGTCCAGTTGGGGACTAAGAGTATCATCTGAATGTAACCAGACAACAGTAAGTGGATTGCTCCTGACCTTAGGCTCTGTGCATTTCCTTTGCCAGGAGTTAGTTAACTTCAAAGTTCAAGGTAAGGATAGGTCTGTCTCTCTTGGGGCCAAGGACTCCAGCTCTCAGTGTGAGAGTTGAAAAGGAAGGCCAGGCTGATGGACTAATGCTGTTTATATATTTATCACCAAGCCCTCCCCAGGCCTTAAAATCAGCTAGAAAGAACCACAGATCTAAAGCACAAAACACAAGCGAACATTTAAAAGTAAATAAGATAATAAAATAAAACAAAGGCTTTCCTTCTGTAGCAAGAGAAAAAGAAAAAAAATTTTTGCTCTAATGAAATTTATATGTAGGTTTATAGCTGCTGTTTGTGGCTACCTGGCCTCTGACCCTAGGCTAGGGAATGGCTGTGTCTTATTAAATATCCACATGAGGGGCGGAAGGACAAGCGTTCCAATGGTCTCCATTTCACTTCTAAGTCCAAATAGTTCACAGTTGACCTTGAAACTCTGGGAGATATTTTTGTCTTCATGATGATAGAGAAAAGACAAAGTCATGACAGGGTTCTGAATGGAAACCATCACATTCATTTGAGGCCGCTCTGTTTTTAATATACCCTGGAGAGAAAACATAGAAAGTTATGAGCTGAGGCAAGGAAAGATATGTAATGCAAATTTGACCCGTGTTCCACTCTAGGCAATTCAGCTCAGGAAGAAAACATGCTATTTGAAGTCAGATGTTTGACCTTTTTATGTGAGTCGCCCATTATTTATCTCCACACTCTTGAAGCGATACTGCCTGGGTCATTTCTTCTGCTCTGTACCCAGGCTCTGTATCCAAGTCTGTGTGATCATCCAAGCATTACGAGGTCTCCCCTCTAGTTCACCACACTCCATTTTTCA
>PVHP010039655.1:0-16246 GCA_004024765.1 Zapus hudsonius | reverse complement strand
TTTTTGAGGTAGGGTCTCGCTCTACCCCAGGCTCCCCTGGAATTCACCATGTAGTCTCAGGGTCGCCTTGAACTCACGGCAATCCTCCTACCTCTGCCTCCCAAGTGCTGGGATTAAAGGCGTGTGCCACCACGCCCAGCTACCTGTCCTGGTTTGATCCAGGTGTCCCCCACAAACAAATGAATGTGTTCTGATAGATCGATCCTCAGCTGATGGCAATTCGGGAATTAGAGCCTCACTAGAGTTGTGTTGTGGGGGCGGGTTTTTGGGGTTATAAGCCAGCTTCCCCTTGCCAGAGTTTGGCACACCTTCCTGCCGCTGTTTCCAGTGCTGTGGCAGAGGTGATGTCCACCCCTCTGCTCATGCCATCGTTTTCCCTGCCAGGATGGAGTCTCCCCTCTAGTCCGTAAGCCAAATAAACCCTTTCCTCCACAAGCCACTTTTGCTTGGGTTCTTTCTGCTCAGCAACTAGAAAGCTGACTTCAACAGTTTTGGTACCAGAATGTGGGGTCATCTGTTGCTGCTAGAACCCTGATCTTGTGGCTTTGGGCTTTTGGAAGCGATCTGCAGAAGGAATGTGGGCAGATTGGAAAGCTTGTCCTAAGAGGTGCCTCACAGTGCTGTGAGTACAGCTTGATGAACCATTCTGGTTAGAATTAAAAGACCTGAATGAAGTAAGAACTATATGGACTGTGAGGTTTGGCTTACGAGGGGGAGAAAGAACTTGGTCAGGACTGTGCCAGAAGCAGTTTGTGTGAGAGGCTTGCTGCATTCTGCCTGCCTGTGTCCTGGAAACCTGTGCAGGGTTGCTTGATGTAATGATGGACTGGTGTGAGCAGATGGAGATGGCACAGAGAGAAAGATCTTGGGGTTGAAAGTGCTGCCCGTTCACCTGAAATTGTTTGAGGGATTAATTACAACCACTGAGACTTGGCCAGCTGGTCTGCATTGGAACAACAGGAAGAATGCAGACTTTTGAAGTAAGGGGCCTGAATGCTTTGTTCCCTCCTGGATTAACAAGTTGGTAGCCCACCTGGTTCTGTGGAGTATAACAAATGCAAGAAGAGAGGGTCATTGGATTTGCAACACAGTTTTTGTTTTTGAAAAATGGCCATCGGCATGTGAAGCAGGTGTGCAAGGTTGCCTGCATGGAGCCCGATGGAGCCATGAGGATGAACTGTGGGTTGCAATGGAGACCCAAAGAATTCCAGGACTATGGATGGGTGCCAAGGCGAGCTGCCAGCACCGGATGATGTTTTCCCGGACTGTGAGTAGCCGAGCTGGAGGGGCAGAATTGAATGTCCAAGAGACTTATTGGTTGGTTAGAATTATTGAACTTGGAGTTAGAGATTGATGGTGCCCTGTTTGTTTTAAATCTTGTATTGGTCAATCTGTTTTTGCTGTGCCTCATGTTTTGCAGTATGAATGTTCTGTGCCATTACGGGTTTATTTTTGGTATTATGGCTCAGTTGAAAGCTGTGGGGACTTAAGAGTTGAGCTGAACATATTGTATTTATATTATTTATGATTATTAGTTTGTGGGGGCCAGGGATGGACTGTCATGGTTTGATCCAGGTGTCCCCCACAAACAAATGAATGTGTTCTGATAGATCGATCCTCATCTGATGGCAGTTTGGGTTTTACAACCTCGATGAAGCTGTGTTTTTGGGGGCGGGCTTATGGGGTTATATATATAAAGCCAGCTTCCCCTTGCCAGTATTCGGCACACCTTCCTGCTGCTGTTTGCAGTGCTGTGGCAGAGGTGATGTCTACCCCTCTGCTCATGCCATTGTTTTCCCTGCCAGGATGGAGTCTCCCCTCAAGTCCATAAGCCTAATAAACCCATTCCTCCACAAGTCGCTTTTGCTTGGGTTCTTTCTGCGCAGCAACTAGGAAGTTGACCGCAACACCACCCATCCTCCATCTGATGACCTTTCTGTAGATGAAACTCTATCTGATGACTCTCGGTCCCTTGGCCTACTCTCCAATGAAGCCCTCTCTGAGGAACTTCCCTCTGATGAGCTTACATTCACTGATACTCCATCTGATGAGACATCTGATGATACTTCATCTGACGAATTTCCATCCCATGAACTGCCATTCGACGAATCTTCTCCAGGGACATTCGTCGTGCCAGAGACAAAACACCAGAAGGTGAGTCTATGAGGTCATTAGGAAAATTTCCATGTCACTGTTTCCATTATTTCCCTCAAATATCAATGAATGTTATTAGTATTATAGCAGTAATAATGGCACAAAGCTGCTGTGGGCAAACATGTTAAGTTACTGGCCCGAGCAGCAGTTTCACTGGTTGCCTAGCCTATAGCTAGCTCTCGGGTGTGATGAGAACATTAAGAAAGTACGTGGACAGATGCTTTGTAATCTCTACAACACTACAAAAATACCACTGAGAGCACTGACTTATGCCTTTAACATTTAGAAGATACTGATGGAGAATGCAGGCAATGATAACAACCCGAGGAACATTCCAGAAGCTTATTATTCAAGACTCCGAAGCACCTGGAGAAAAGCTCGCATCTTGTCATGGTTTGATCCAGGTGTCCCCCACAAACAAATGAATGTGTTCTGATAGATCGGTCCTCAGCTGATGGCAATTCTGGAATTAGAACCTCACTAGAGCTGTGTTGTTGGGGTGGGCTTATGGGGGTGATAAGCCAGCTCCCCCTTGCCAGTATTTGGCACACCTTCCTGCCGCTGTTTGCAGTGCTGTGGCAGAGGTGATGTCCAGCCCTCTGCTCATGCCATCGTTTTCCCTGCCAGGACGGAGTCTCCCCTCGAGTCCGTAAGCCGAATAAACCCATTCCTCCAGAAGCCACTTTTGCTTGGGTTCTTTTTGCGCAGCAACTAGAAAGCTGACCACAGCACCTCTATAGGAAGCACAAGGAGGTGGTGGTTGCAGGTGAGAGGAAATGATGGGGAAACACCCCTTGGCAATGAGGGCTGAGGAAGTGAGGTTACTAATGGACAAACAGGCTCCATGAGGAGCAGTGAGAGTGGTCATACCTTTATTACACTACTATGTGAGGTGTCCTCCATCACACTCATCCTAACAAAGGTGGCTAGTGGCCAAGGTAAGTTATATAACGTGTCCATGCCAAGGTCACGTGGGAGATTATATACAGTGTTGATTTCCAGCTCACCAGAAGTACCCTACAGGGAGTTCACTGAGCAGCCAGCTGGCCAGCCCATTTGCACACTTTTTGGCCTTCCCAGGCCCAACCTGACAGGGTTGAGGGCTCACCCCACACTAGCTGAGAGGTTAGAACAGCAACTCCCAATCACAAATTGATTTTTCGTATGTCTGAAAACCATGTGACATTTGGCAAGTCTTTAAAATACTCTGAGGTTCACATCCTTAGTCTACACAATGCCATTAGACAATCATTGTTCCTAAATTGTTTCTACACCCTACATTAAATCTGCATGGCCTTACAAACTGAAATTTACTCACATAATTCTATTCCCAGAATAAACTGGAATTTGTCTTACTCTGCTCAATATCTGACTGACAATACAAATAGGGATGTGTTCTAGTGAAGGAACAGGTGGAAAGTCTACATTGGGACAGTGGCAGGAGCCAGAAGCTAAACATTGAACTAGCCTTGAGGCAGTCTTGTTGGGTGCTGTGTTAGCCTCTCTTCTCAGGAAATGTCCAACCAAAGCATGGAGAAGGCAGGCCCATGGGCATGGGGGAGGAAGGGACCCTCTGATTTTTCTGGGCAAAAAGGGCTAACCACTCATTCCTAAACCTACTCCTCATTTGTTAGGCTTTCCCATATCAGAACTTAAGAGAAGCCCCGAGAATGCCTGGACTGGCAGGCTACGAGAAAGGAAACAAATAGTGTCTTATGATGAGATCAGCGACCCAGAGGAGGAAGAGGAAGAAGAAGAGGAGGAGAAGGAAAATGACAATTAAATCTGTATGTAGTCCTTTGACACATCTGAAAATATTTGCCTTTCTGGTATGGCATTGAGATTCCAGGTTGTCATTTGTACCTCCAAATTCACTTCTAATCCTTTGAGTTGCAACATTGAGGTTTGACTAGTTCCCTACCTGAGATGCTATGGGCTCCCGAACCCCAGCTCAGCACTCAGTGTTCAGGGCACACCTTTCTCTGGCCTGAGGGTTCAGAGGCCAGGTGAGGTGGTCAGTGTGGCTGGGCAGAGGGTTCTCTTGGAGGAACGAGAGAAGGGGAGCGTACAGGTTTTGCCAGGGCAGTTGGAAGAGTTGGCGACTGAATGAATAGGCATGGAAACTCACTACACTTCTTTTTCTTCTCATACCCCAGACAGGCCAAATTTACTCGTGAAGAGAGAAGCAGGCTGGATATTTATGATCACGAGAACAATTTTGAAATATTAATTACCTATTGTATACTAAATAAAAAGAAACATTCACATTAAGCAGCAGTGTCCTTACTATGTGCCCAGCATACTGTAAAATCTTGTCTAGTTATGTATGAAACCCTTTGTCACCATCATCCTTACTCTGTCCTCTGGTTCTTATTATATGTCACTCTGCAGGCATTGCTCTTACCATAATCATTGCTATTGAGTGCCAAGCACATGTTAGCATTGGTCTTTCTCTGTGTCAAGCACTCCATCAACATTGTTCTTCGAGTGTCCCCAGACTTCTGTTACAGTTTTTCTTACTCTGCCAAGAACTCTGTAAGCATTGCTCTGTGTACCTACACTCTTTTGGTATTGTCCTTACTTTGTCACAACTACTCCATTAGATAGCAATGTTTTGTCATGCCAAATATATACTTAATGCAGAGTTCTGTTTGTTTTTTCTGCATCCATCATGGGGAATAAGTCTCATCAGTCACTCTGCATTGAAGTGCATTGCCTTTCTCTTGCCCTGATGTGACTACTGTGTCGTTCAATCTCAGAGTTTCTTCTCTGCATTTACAGACACACAGGTTACTACTCAGAGCATCTGTTAACCAAACTTGCTCCATTAGAAAGATGTCTGGTCAAGTCTTTTTCATTCCATTTTCTGGTCAGCTCATGCTTCATGAAGGAAACTCTCATCCTTCATTTACTTCATTTCATCAGTCCCTGACACATTATAAATGTTGTGAATCATTCCCAGCTATTCCCTCCTCTCATTCTTGTGCACCCAGATTTGTGCAATTGTGTGTATATGTGTTGAACATCAGATGTTCAGATGCCTTAAAGACTCGTGCATTCAGCAAACACCCAATGAATAAGTACAGTGTGCTGAGTGTTGTCCTAGGGCCTGAAGAATGGAGGGAGGCCAGGAAAGAGAGAGAGAGAGAGAGAGAAAGAGAAGGAGGGAGAGAGAGAATGGGCATGTCAGGGCCTCTAGCTGCTGCAAATGAACTCCAGATGCATGTGCCACTTTGGGCATTTGGCTTTAGGTGGGCACTGGGGAATCAAACCCAGGTTGTTAGGCTTTGCAGGCAAGTGCCTTAACTGCTGATCCATCTCTCCAGGCCAAGTCAGGCCCTTTTCAAATGTGTGGGATGAGACAGATGAAGCCATTGGCTGGGTAATGTGAAAAAATCAGGAAGGAGTGTACACTCTGGGCCTTGTGCTAAATAAGAATAGAAGAATGCAGGGAAGCAAGAGTTGGAAACTTCACGAGGCACAGGATGAGAGAAGCCCAATATGGGTCTCACAACCAAGGCCTTGAAGGCTGGGTGGACATGAAGACCAGCAATGTGCCAGTGTGGCACTGCAGGTTACAGAGATGAGTGTCAGTTCTGGGGGAGGTAAACAAGATGTCTTTTTAGAATAAGCCATTTGTGTTGGGGGCATTAAAGCCAAAAATGTTGAGCTGAAATGTAGATCAATGGTTCAGTGCCTGCTTGTCCAGCTCGAGGCCCTGCATCTAATCCCCATATCAAAAGAACAAAGCCAAACAAAACATCAACAACTACTAACAGACATGAAACAAAGTCCCAAGATGGAGTCTGAATATTGGGGCTGTTTTGATTTTGCACCTATTATTTCCATCCCACCTGGGAAGGTGAACACTGACTGCCACCTTGCATCCTACTATAGATGACAGCTGGCGGCCCAGACAGATAAGAGGCGTCTTGGCAGAGCTGTCATGTGCAGGAAAAGCTGGGTTTGGAACTCACTGACTTCAGTAGCATTAAGAAGATCAAAAGTGAATGGTGTGGGAGGGAGAACTGAATGTGCCTCTCGTTCTGTTCCAGATCTCAGCATAAAAGGGTGGGGAGTCCACTTTCCAAGATGGGGAACCCTTGCAGAGGGGACTGCTGGGAGGGAGGATGAGTAGTAAAGATGTCACAGGAGAGGTTTATAGAGTTTGCAGAAACGAGTAGGCAGAGAAAGAAGGGAAATCTAAGAACAAGTGTGGGCAGCCTTGTTATTCTCCATGCTAATAAAGGAGATATAGTGACGGTTTGCTTTTTCTTTGATCCTGGGAAGATGTGAACCATGGTTGGATTCCCTAACACAAGAGAGCTGCAGGGAAGGTGGGGGAGTAAGGGGACTCATAGTTCTTTGCCAGGATAGAAAATATTTTTATTTGATTCTATTCCAGATTTAGCTCCTTGCCCCATTCCCTCCTCCTCCTCTGTTGTGGCGTCATCTTTGGCATCACCACAAGCTTCCTCTTCGACCCTGAAGAAGGAAAGAACAATGACTCTTCTAAGGGTCAAAGGATTTCACCTAGGTCTAGTTACTATTAAATTTATCTCCACACTTTACAGCAGTAGAATATAACAGGAAAAATGTTGAAAATGATCATTAGGTTCCTCTTTGTAGATACAGCTCTGTGCTCCACCATTCCTCCTCCTCCCCTGCATTCCCCTCTGCCTCCTTCATTATGACATTTAAATTCTGTGGTTCCGAGGACTATGGCTTTGCTTGACCCCACACATGGCCCTGTGTAGATGGATTTATTCTTCTGATAAGAATCCAATTTTCTTTCTTTTTTCTTTTTGTTTTCGTCTTAATTTCAGTTGTTTATAAGTTTCTTGGTGTGTGTTGTAGTCAGCTTTCTCGTTGCTACACAGAGAAGAACCCAACCAAAAGCAGCTTGTGGAAGAATGGGTTTCTTTTGACTTACAGACTCAAGGGGAAGCTCCATCATGGCAGGGGGAACCATGGCATGAGCAGAGGGTAGACATCATCTCTGCCACAGCACTGCAAACAGTGACAGGAAGGTGTGCCAAACAATGGCAAGGGGAAGCTGGCTATGACCCCCATAAACTGGCCCACAACAACATACCTCCAACAAGGTACCAATTCCAAAACTGCCATCAGCTGGGATCAAGCATTCAGAATACTTTAAGTTTATGGGGGACACCTGGATCTAAACCACCACAGTGCGGTTGTAGCCGTAGAATGCAGGACTTCCTACATGCTGCTATTATGCTGTTTACTTTTTAGCACTGTAACCAAAATACCCATAAGAAGCATAAGAGTGATGAGCTTTTTTTGTTAAAGGGTTAAAAAAATAGAGAAAGTCAATTCTGATAGGATGCCATTCATTGGGAAGCCTCCTTCCTGTGCCAGAAATCCCTGAGGCCAAAAGAGTCAACAATCCTTGAAACCAGAGCTCCCAATTTTGCATTTGGAAGAGTCCCTAAAGCTTTCATTCCCCTAGAAACTGTGCCATCTTTATATTTTAGCCAATCTTGTGAGCATGTGAGGCTGAGCTCTGACTAAACAGAGTGAGCACAGGAGCCTCTCTCATTAGGGGATGGAAGACCCAGAGGTCTTCCTATAATGCTATTTGCTTTGCTTGCCTGACTCTAAAAGCTATGCACCCTTCCACAGAAGTCAACATGGCTTTGCTGATATGCTTTTGATTGTGGGATTCCCTAAACTCATTTCTAACATACCTAAAAGGGAGGTAAAATTATTTTGTATCAGTTTTAGAAGGTTCAGTCCATGGTTACTTGTTCCTCCCCCCACACTTGTGTAGGAATTCAAGGTGACAGTGGCTCTTCCTACCTTCTTGGTGCACAGGATGCAGATGTACTCCTTTTGGAAAGTACAGGATGAAACCAGGGCAAGCTAAAACCCCAAGAACATGCCACCAGCGACCTACCTCCTGCAAAGGGTCCAACTCCTACTTCTTACCATCTAATAATGCCATCATATTATTAATCTACCAAAGGGTTAGCAAAAGGTGAAAGGTTATACCAGAGTACTGATTAGATCAGGGCCTTCATGTTCCCATTATCTCTGAAAATGCACTTACTCACTTTCCCAGTGTTGCAGTCAGCTTTCTTTTTGCTGTACAGAAAGAACCCAAGCAAAAGCGGCTTATGGAGGAATGGGTTTATTTGGCTTATGGACTCAAGGGGAGACTCCATCCTGGCAGGGAAAACGATGGCATGAGCAGAGGGCTGGACATCACCTCCGCCACAGCAGTGGAAACAGCGGCAGGAAGGTGTGCCAAACACTGGCAAGGGGGAGCTGGCTTATAACCCCATAAGCCTGCTCCCAGCAACACAGCTCCAGTGAGGTTGTAAAATCCAAACTGCCATCAAAACTGGGGATCGAGCATTTAGAACACATTCATTTGTTTGTGGGGGACACCTGGATCATACCACAACACCCAGAGTTATATTTAACTAATCTTCTGGATGTTTCTATATCCAATCAAGTTAGCAATCAAAATCAACTATCATATGCTCTCAGCCATTTTCATTTTATTTTCAGGCTGAACCTCACTAACTTACCCAGGCTGGTGTCAAACCTGTGGTTCTTCTACTTCAGTCTTTCCAATAGCTGGGATTTTAGGTTTTAGGTGTGCATGGGCTACTGTGCCAGCTCAACAAATTTTGGGAGTTTTTTTTTTTTGTGTGTGTGTGTTTGTGGGAGGGGGGAGAAGGAGAGATTATGTGTGTGAGTGCGGGCTTGCATGTGCCATGGTGCATGTGGAGAACTCACAGAACAACTTAGTTGTGTCGATCCTCTTCCACCACCTCCTGAGGCAGTTATTTTACTTTCCTATACTATTTTCTTTTATAATTTATTTTAATTCTTTTTTGTGTGTGTTTTTCATGTCTTACTCTAGCCCAGGCTGACCTGGAATTCACTATGTAGTCTCAGGGTGGCTTTGAACTCATGGTGATCCTCCTACCACTGCCTCCCAAGAGCTGGGACTAAAGGTGTGTGCCCCCACGTTTGGCCTTGATCTGTTTTATTATCTTGTTATTGTACTAGATTTTTGTTTGGGAAAGTAAACAGAAAGTCACATTAAAAAAGAAATCAGAGAGCAACACAGTATTACTATTTTTGTTTTTTCTTTTCCCAAGGTAGGGTCTCACTGTGAACTACCCCAAGTAACTCCATTTTGTTTTAGTTAACTCCATTTCTGTGGGGCTACCCTCTCTGAAAACTATATCCTGGTTAAAAGAACATTCTTACCCAGTTACACCTCCTGTACAGGGAATTTTATTATTTTCTGAGGTTCCAGGAGTGTGATAGTTAGGCTTTGTTGTCAAGTTGACTTTTTTTAGTAATCTTGGGTGGGTTTCTGAGGTTGTTTACAGAAAGTCAGCCCTGTCAGTAGGGGGATGGATATAAAAAGGATCAGGAAAGCTAGAAACAAACTTTCCTTCTTGGGAGGACAGTTCAGGAAGGAAATTCCAGAGACACAGGGAGTCAACAAGTCTGGGGAAGGGTTGTAAGACCCCCACCCCAAGGCTATATAAAGAAGGAGAAAATCTCTCTTCTCCTTACCTGTTTGCTGTTCTCTGTGTGTAATGTTGGTGATAGCTTCTCTCTCTCTCTCTCTCTCTCTCTCTCTCTCTCTCTCTCTCTCTCTCTCTCTCTCTCTCTCTCTCTGCTTGGACCTGTGAAAGGAGGCCAGCCTCTTTTGCTGTTATTGAATTTTCCCTGGATCTGTAGCTTCAATAAATCCCTTCCTCCCATAACTGCCTGGTTTGGAGGTTCATCCCAGCAGCGTGTGAGATGACTGTGAAGTTTCATTGTTTTTGCTTAACTGTGACTTCTATGCCCCTGGTTTGATGTATTGATAGTTTGATATTATTGATTAACAATAACTTCTCTTTACCTGATTTGTACCTAGAATGATGCTGGAATGATGCAATTGTGCTTTTTGGCTTTATAAACCCTTTTCTACCTCCTTTCTGGCTCAAAAGTCCTACCAAGCATTAGTTCACTCTTGGCCTACCAGCAATAAAGGATTCTTAATTGGCTTAAAAAGCATGGTGGTCTGTAATTCTCTTGTGGATCACCCTAGGCATGTGGGACTTAGCCTCATTCTGGATCTCCCCAGTCAGTGGGTAGGTTGCAGGGGAGGCGCCACCTGAAGACATTCCAGGGCCCCTTGCCTTCCACTGAATCCAGAGAGATCTGAAATGATTGCTGAGTTTCCCAACATAAAGACTGATTGAGTCCCTCTAAATTCTCCTAGGAGGTAAGCCTGTACACTGAGATCAGTTTTGGTTCCAGGTTAAGAAGGACAGACTTCACAGGGAGCCTTCTTAAAAGCTATAGAAGTACATTCTGTGAGTATGCGCAATGGAAACTATGGAACTGCCACCACCCTATGAGTATGCCGAGGAAAGGCTACAGCCTGTCAGTGGCAGGAGCCATCCAAGGATTACTAGTATACTCCATGAAGATGTGGGATGGACTATGAGCATGCAGAGTAGAGCTGCAGCCTGTCAGGAGCTAGGAAGGAAAGGCTTGTGAGGAGCCTTCTTAAGGTTTGGGAAGAAAACACCTGAAGAGGAGCCTTCCCTTGTCCTCCCAAAGTATTTTGGGATGCCAGTAGCAGAGGACATGGTTTTCTGTTTCTGCCTCTCATGAGTGATCTGAATCTGGTGCTATTTGAGTGCATGGTTAACCAAATTACTGACTGAGTGATTAGATGAGATGCAAGGAATGATGGTGTTCTGTGAGTCTAACAGTATGCCTGGGCAGTCAAGTTTACCAGTTTTCTGGTGGCAGACTGGACTACAAGCTCCATGGTCTGAGCTGAGAATCCAGCAAACGCTAGGGAGTCTTGATTGGGCCCTAACTTGTCATTCCGTGGTTTCCCTGCAAAGGCGGGTGAAGTGAGTTTTGCTCCAGACAGTTTCTGTCCTGGGGGTCTTGTCCTGTCTGTGTTGTATTATCTTGTTTTTTTGTCACCTGTTTCAAGGACAGGAGAGCTGGACACTCCTCTGAGCTCCTGGGCTCTAGTGATCTTCCTACTTCAGCCTCCCAAGGATCCTTGCTGGAGGAATGAATATATATACATAAATAAGCCTGGCTCAGGCAAAAATTTCACTTCATGCTTTTGAATTAGAAAAACAACTCCTGGGGCTGGGAAGATGGCCCAAGAGTTAAAAGCACGTGTCACTTAAGTATGAGGGCCTCTCAGGCCAGAGACTACTGAATTCAACTCCCTGGAACCCATGTAAAAAGCATGTCTGTAACTCTAGTCTACAGGGAGTGGAGGACAGGGAATCATTGGGCCTCACTGATGGACAGGAACTCAAGGATGAGGGAGAGGATCTGGTCTCAAAGAAAGAAATACATAATTGAACAGTAAGAGGAGGACACCTGACATTATCCTTGGGTCTCTACATGCATGCATATGAGGTGCTCACATTTGCATAACATACATACTACACACACTCACACACACACACACATAACTCCTTATAACTTGATTTTCTTCTCTTGTAGCATTAACTCAAGAGGTGATGGCTACTTATTGGCTGCACTGGTATAAAGGACCATATTAGTCTCTTTGCTGTTGTAACAGAGGAGCACAGGGTAAACTGTATACAATAGAAGCTCATTTGATCATGGTTGTGGAGGATGAGGAATCCAAGGTTCAGCTGCACAACTGGTGAGCACTTTCTTGCTGAATCAGAACATGACAAAGGCTGTGACATGGTCAGAGGGGAAGAGCCAGGAATGGAGTAGAAAGGGGCAAGAGCTCATCCTTTTATTTATTTTTGTTTGGTTCAATTTTTTTCAAGGCAGGGTCTTGCTCTAGCCCAGGCTGACCTGAAACTCACTCTGTAGCGCCAGACTGACCTTGATTAAAGGAGGTTTTCTGTTTGCTTGTTTGTGAGCTCATCCTTTCATCATGAATCTTCCGCCTACAAAAACTACCCCATTCCAACCATAAGGGCATTCATCCTTTTAATGTGGGCAGCCTTTTTGACCAAATCACCTCTTGAAGGTCCCACCTCTCAACCCAGTTTCTATGACCACTAAATTTCAAGAGGAGTTTTGGAAGGGTTATCCAAGTCATTCAAATGTTCCCCTTTTTACTCTTTTGTTTTGAGACAGGGTCAGGCCATTGAATCCAGGCTGAGCCTTGAATTTGAGATCCTCTGGCCTCTGCTTTCCAAATCCAATGATTGTATGGGTGCCAGCCTTGTCTATATAATGAGACCCTGTGTGAAAAAACAAATGAAAGAACAAAAGTCAATGTCTTAAAAGCAAAGACAGACTAGATTAAAAGTAGACTGAAGGGGCTGAGGAGATGGCTCAGCAGTTAAAGGTGTTTCCTCTGGAGTTCGAATCCCCAAAATTCACATTAAAAAAGCCAAATCAGTAATCATAATGCATGCATATCAGTGGGAGGCAGAGCCAGGTGAATTCCCAAGCTCATGGGCCAACTAGACTGGCCTTCCCAGTGGCAGAACAACAAGGGAGAACCTGTCTCCAATAAAGTGGAAGGAGAGGACCAATACCCTGAAGTTGTTCCGTGACCTTCACAATGCTCTGTAGCACATGTGCACCCCCCACCCACCCCCCACAAAACAAGTCAATAAAATAAAGAAAGGCTGGAGAGATGTCTCAGCAGTTAAGGTGCTTTCCTGCAAAGCCTAACAACCTGGGTTCGATTTCCCAGTACCCATATGTTGTAGTCGACCTTCTCATTGATGTGACAAAGAACCCAACCAAAAGCTGCTTGTAGAAGGAATGGTTTATTTTGGCATACAGACTTGAGGGAAGCTCCATGATGGCAGGGAAAATGACGGCATGAACAGAGGGTGGACATTACCCCCACCACAGCACTGCAAACAGTGGCAGGAAGATGTGCCAAAAACTGGCAAGGGGAAGCTATTTATAACCCCCATAAGCCCACCCCCAACAACACAGCTCCAACAAGATTCCAATTCCAAAACTGCCATCAGCTGGGAATCAAGCATTCAGAACACATTGTTTAGGGGAAGCTATTTATAACCCCCATAAGCCCACCCCCAACAACACAGCTCTAACAAGATTCCAATTCCAAAACTGCCATCAGCTGGGAATCAAGCATTCAGAACACATTATTTAAGGGGGGCACCTGAATCAAATCATTACAATCTGCCCCTGGCCCCCATAAAATGATAACTAACCATACATGATATAAAATGCAATGCATTCAGATCAACTTTAAAAATCCCCACATTTTTTATCCTTCCCAATGAAATTCAAACATCTCCATAATCTAAGGTCTTTAACTGAGCCATAAATACAAAACAAAAAACATAATGGCACAGAACATTCATACTATAAAAGATGGCATTGGGCATAGTAAAGAAAAATTGAACTGATACAAGATTTAAAACTAACAGGGCAAACATCAAACTCTAACTCCAAGTCTAATAATAACCATTGACTGGTCTCTGGAGTTCCAATTCCACCACTCCAGCTCGGCTACTCAGTCTGGGAAAACTTCATCTGGTGCTGGAAGCTCTCCTTGGCAGCCATCTCATAGTCCTGGCTCCACTGCAACCCACATTTCATCCTCATGGGTCCATCAGCTTCAGGCAATCCAACACACCTGCTTCACACTGCCCACGGCCATTTCAAAAACAAAACTGTGTTGCAAATCCAATGATCCTCTCTTCCTGCATTTGTTATACTACATAGTACCAGGTGGGCTACCAATTTGTTAATCCTGGGGGTGTGGAAATAAAGTCAACTTTGAAAAACAGGAAACCTTTAGCATTCAGGCCCTTTACTTCAAAAGAGTCTGTATTCTTCCTGCTGTCCCAATGCAGATCACCTGACCCAATCTCAGTGGCTGTAATCTCTCAAACAATTGCAGCTGAATGGGAAGCAGTTTTGGCCTAGAGATTTCATTTCTTTCTGTGCCATTTCCATCTGCTCATACCAGTCCCATTTTTATGCAATGCAATCCTGCACAAATTCTCAGGACACAGGCAGGCCAAATGCAGCAAGCCTCTCATGAAAACTGCTTCTGTTTCTGTTCCATACAGACAAACTTCTTTCTCACCCTTGTAAGCCAAACCTCACAGTCTATAGTTCTCATTTCATTCAGATCTTTCATCTCTGACCAAACTAGTCCCTCAAACTGTACTTATAGCACTGTAAAGCATCGCCTAGCCCAAGGTTTCAAATCTATTCACATTCCTCCTCCTGCATATCAGTTACAAAAAGGCCCAAAGCCACAGAGAGTTCCAGCAGCAACAACTGATCCCACTCTCTGGTACCAAAACTGTTGTAGTCAATTTTCATTGCTGTCACAAAGAACCAAATCAAAGCAGCTTGTGGAGGAATGGGTTTATTTTGGCTTACAGACTGGCAGGGAAAACAATGGCATGAGCAGAGAGTGGATGTCACCTACATCAAAGTGTGGCACAGCATGCCAGGGCCTCCAGCCACTGCAAACAAATTGCAGATGCATGCACCACTTTATGCATCTGGCTTTATATGGGTACTGGGGGAATCAAACTTGGTTCATTAGGCTTTGCAGGCAAGTGCTTTAACTGCTGAGCCATCTCTCCAGCCCTAGGAGAGCATTTCTATAAGCAATTAGGTCATGAAATTTCTGATTAAATCAATATGCTCATCCCTTTATGGATTCATAATATAATGACATTATTGGGAGATAGCAGCAAGTACTAAGTGGGCTTTTGGAAGAAATAGGTCACTTAAGACATGTTCTTGGGGCTATATTTTATTTTGTCCCTTGTTTTATTCCCCCCTTTATCTTCTTTCTGTTCTCCAAGAAGCAAAAAACAGCCCTAGAATGCCCTCCCACTGTCATAATGTTCCTCCCAAGCCCATGAGGATTAGCAACACTAAACAGATCTTTCTTCCCTTAAGTTCTTTCTCTGGGAACCTTGGTCACAGTGATGAGAAAAATAGCTAAAATAATAGCTCAGTGGTAGAGTCCATGCCTTGCATGCAAGAGGCTCTGGGTTCAGTTCCCCCAAACTGGAAAAAAAGAATCTAATGCCAGGTGTGGTGGTGCACACCAGGTCAGCCGGGGCTAGAATGAGACCCTACCTGGAAAAATAAAAATAAGAATTTAAGAAATAAAAAAATAAAAAGGCTGGGCGTAGTGGCACATACCTTTAATCTCAGCACTTGGGAAGCAGAGGTAGGAGGATCACCGTGAGTTTGAGGCCACCCTAAGACTGCATAGTAAATTCCAGATCAGCCTGGGCTAGAGCAAGACCCTACCTCAAAAAACGAGAGGGAGAGAGAGAGGGGTGGAGAGAGAGAATATGAATGGGTATGGACTTTAGCCATTGCAAAAGAACTCCAGATGCATGTGCCACTTTGTGCATCTAGCTTTTGGTTGGATACTGGGGAATCAAACCCAGGTCATTTGGCTTTGCAGGCAAGCACCTTAACTGCTGAGCAATCTCTCCATCCCTGACTCCAATTCTTTATCAAGAGATTGGGAACATGGAACTGGGGATTTAGGGCCATATGCACCGGATCCCGGACTTTTGGGCTCCCAAGAAAAGATGCACCATGGGAGCAATTGATGGGGCGGCTATTAAAAATAGAATCTAGGTAATCCAGAATGGTGTATATTTGTTAACCTATACTGATCTCACTCTCTGATGGAGATTGTGTTTGTACTTTTCAGGATGCAGCAAGAGAGCTGGGGCCCATCTAACCCTACCAACCGACCGTAGGCCGATACCTGAGATTCTGGCAAGAGAGGAGCCACCACAGTCATACCGTGGAGGATCCATATGGAACCCCGCAGAGAATGATGGGAAGAACGAGGGACCCACAGCCACAGACATTCAATCTACACAGGATAAGCCAGTGAGACAGAAACCAATGATCTTCGACACAAAGACCCCTAAACTCACAATCTTAAAGTAGCCTTAATACTCATCCACCATGACTCAGGGATCTGAGCGGAAGAGGGGTTGGAAAGATTGTGAGAGCCATGGTGGGGGAGACTATCCAGAGGCATGGCACCCCTCAGTAACAACACACTTGGGCCAGGAGAACCGGGCTGAGTACTAGGCTATCCATG